>PVJN01003945.1:0-95127 GCA_004026805.1 Lasiurus borealis | reverse complement strand
TTGGCTCCATTGAGTGTTCATGCCTCCTTTGTCAAATATTAGTTGAGCATAGTGGTTTGGGTGGATATCTGGGTTCTCTATTCTATTCCATTGGTCTATATGTCTGTTCTTGTGCCAGTACCAGGCTGTTTTGAGAACAGTTGCTTTGTAGTATAGCTTGAAATCTGGTATTGAGATCCCACCTACATTATTCTTCTTTCTCAGAGTTGCTGTAGCTATTCGTGGTCTTTTTTTGTTCCAGATGAATCTATGAAAAGTTCTTTCTAGGTCTGTGAAATATGTCGTTGGTATTTTAATGGGTAGTGCGTTGAATCTGTAGAATGCTTTGGGTAGTATGGACATTTTAATGATGTTGATTCTCCCAATCCATGAGCATGGTATGCTCTTCCATCTGTTAACATCTTCCTCTATCTTTTTTTTCAGTGTCCTGTAGTTTTCTGCATATAGGTCTTTTACCTCTTTAGTTAGGTTTATCCCTAAGTATCTTAATTTTTTTGGTGTGATGGTAAATGGGATTGCTTTTTTAGTTTCTCTTTCTATAATTTCACTATTAGTGTATAGAAATGCCACAGACTTCTTAGCATTAATTTTGTATTCTGCTACATTGCCGAATTCATTAATTAAGTCAATTAGTTTTGGAATGGAGTCCTTTGGGTTTTTTATGTACAATATCATGTCATCTGCAAATAAGGACAGCTTTACTTCTTCTTTTCCAATTTGGATGGCTTTTATTTCTTCTTCTTGTCTAATTGCAATGGCTAATACTTCCAGTACTATGTCGAACAGGAGAGGTGAGAGTGGGCATCCCTGTCTTGTTCCTGTTCTTAGGGGAAATGGTTTTAGTTTTTGCCCATTGAGTATGATGTTAGCTGTGGGTTTATCGTATACGGCTTTTATGATGTTGAGGTATGATCCTTCTATTTCCACTTTGCTGAGAGTTTTTATCAAGAAAGGGTGTTGGATTTTGTCAAATGCTTTTTCTGCATCAATTGATATGACTATGTGATTTTTATCTCTCTTTAGTGATCTTTTCAAAGTACTAACTTTTAGTCATATATTACTTATTAATATTAGTGTTTTCTTTTCAAGTGGCTTGTAATGTTTTCTTTCTATATTTAATGTTAATTTCTATAGTATGATCACTTAATATGTGAGAGTTCTATATCTTAGACTACATTGAGGTTTTCTTTGGGGCCTAGCATATTCCTTGAACTAGTATATTCCTAGGATTATTTTTTTAAAAATCTGTATTCTTTAGAGTATACACATACCTATCTATTTATGTCTATCTCTATACTAATAAAAGAGTAATATGCTAATTAGTCCAGGAGACCTTCCGGAGACCTTTCAGCCTTTCAGACATCCTTCCTGACAAAGCTGGAGGCTTGACCAGCCTGTAAACCACCGCCAAACAGTCCTCAGCCCCTCACCCAGGTCATCCACACCACCCAGCAAGGACCCCCACCCTGAAGGATGTGTGGCCAGCCTGAAAATGGCCCTCAGCCCCTCGTCCAGACTGGCCCCACCCCCCAAGGAGACCCCGACCTTGATCCAGGACCAACGGTCTAACCACTGTGGGGTAGACTAGCCGTCCCCCACCCATGCACCAGGCCTCTATCTATACTAAAAAGGGTAATATGCTAATTAGACTGGGAGACCTTCTCGACAAAGCCAAGCTGGCAGGGCTGAGGCAGAGGCAGTTAGGGGTGATCAGGCCAGGAGGGGAGGACAGTTGGGGGCAAACAGGCAGGCAGGGGGGCACAGTTGGGGGTAAGCAGGTTGGTAGGGGAACAGTTGGGGACGAGAAGGCCAGCAAGGAGGGCAGTTGGGGGTGAGCAGGCCTGCAGGCAGAATGGTTAGAGACGATCAAACAGGCAGGCAGGTAAGTGGTTAGGAACCACTGGTCCTGGATTGCAAGAGAGATGTCCCAGATTGGAGAGAGTGCAGGCAAGGCTGAGGGACACCCCACACACACCCTTGTGCATGAATTTCATGCACCAGCCCACTAGTATATAAAATATGCATATGTTGTATGTTATATGTATTCTTGTTATCTTGTTTAAATTTTTAGCAAGCATGTTACAACATATATGTGTATGTGTATGTATATATACATTTATCAAGAGTAGATTGCCACTATTCTTCCAGATAAGATAAACTTTAGCATACTTTTTCTTCTCCCTTTTTTTTTTCTCCTATATCCAGATTTAGTTAAAATAACATGAAATTTTAGTTCTAGATTATTACCAAATTTTTATGCCTCTTCTTTTCTGTGACTTTTCTTAACAATTATTAAGTGTCTTAATCACATTATAACTTACTTGTTAAATGTTTTAGATTTTAATTTCTCTCATTGCTCACAATTATTTTACATCATATCTTCTCCTTTCTTGAATTATTTAATGTGATTGATTTCTCATTTGCAAACTATTTTGAATAATTTTTTGTTTGTTTTTCAAAAAATTTACTTTCTGATGCCTTAACTTGCATGTTCTTTTGCTGTCACATAAAGGAAAGTTTTGTTAGGTGTAAAACTCTGGGGTCACCATCAGATTCCTTCATCTTGGAATATATAAACATCACTTTATAAATTTCTGGCTCCCAGTGTTGCAGATGAGAAATTCAGTTATTGTTTAATATTTTTTATTTATGGTTAATCAGTTTTAGTTTGCTAAGGATTTCATATAATTATTTTATTTTTTCTTGCAATGACTGATCAGGCTGTATTAGATATATGTCTTTTTTCCCCCAGTGCTCCTCTATTATGGTGTTCATCTGAAAAGTCAAGTCTTTCTTCATTTCAAAGATGTTGTCTTCTGTTTTTTTATATATTGATTTCCCTTCATTTGCTTGTCTTTTTCTTTTTCAACTATTGCTATATGGATATTGGAATTCCAAATCCATTTTTTACATCTTTTATCCTTTTTCATTAGTTCTTTTACTTTGCTTTTTTTCTCCCAGATTCTCAGAGTTCCTTGAATCAATTTTATAATTTACCAACTGTTTTTTAAGAGACCCCTTCCTACTGTTTACTACCTCAGAGTTTTGTTTTTCTTAGGAATCATGTGGGTTTTTTAATTGCTAAAATGGTTTATGTTCTCAGTATACTTTTCTTATCACTCTGTTCTATACAGTATGTTCTCTAATCTCCCTGAAAAATAAACTTAGGCCCTCGCCAGTATGGGTCAGTGGTTAGACCGTCGGCCTGCAGACCAAACCTGGGTTTGATTCCTGGTCAAGGGCTCATACCTGAGTTGCAGATTTGATCCTTGTCCCAATTGGGCGTGGACGAGAGGCAACCAATTGATGTGTTTCTTTCACATTGATGTTTGTTTCTCTTTCTCCCTCCCTCCCTACCTTTCACTCTCTCTAAAAATCAATGGAAAAATATCCCCAGGGGAGGATTTAAAAAAAGGGAATCAATTTTTCGATGTTTTATGATTTCCTGTATTACCCTTTTTTAAATGTGAGCTGAGAATCAGTTTGTTCATTTTAGCTGCTGATTCTCTTTATAGGTCCTGTGGTTCCTTGTCATCCTCTCACATGTAAATGTTGATATCTAGTTCTTATAGTTTTAATAACTGATGCTGGCAGCAATTCTATAAACTACAGTTTTCACCTCCCACTCCTACAGTGAGGATGGGGCTTCTCCTCCAGATGGTGGTAGCATACAAGTAGCCTCACCTCTAGTGTGGTGGGTCAGGGGTGGATTTCTCCGCAGGTACAATAGACAAGGCTGATTCAGTCAGCAAGAGGGCAGGATTCTGGACCTGTGAGCATGGCAGATGTCTAAAAAATTTGAGCCTATTGCTAAAAATCATACACAGTTCATACTGTTTCACAATTTACCAGTGATTACTGAAAAAACTCAACTTGCTTTTTCTGCACAAAACCTTGGTCCTAGAAATAACCCACAACTTTCTTCAGGAATAAATCACTCTACCCTTGTACATTGAGCTGATAAGGATACACTTTAAAGAGCAGCACCAGAGTTGGTCTTGAAATGGGGCTGTTGGCATTTGTTCACCATGTTTGTGGAATCCATTCTTTTAGCTCACCTTCCTACTGTGTGGCAGGCCCTCTGCTATGTAATCCTATGTAATAAAAGGCTAACATGCAAATTGGCTAAATGCCTGAACGGCTGGTTGCTATGATGTACACTGACCACCAGGGAGCAAACGCTCAATGTGGTAGCTGCCCCCCAGTGGTCAGTTTTCTCCCACAGGCAGAGCACTGCTCAACCAGAGCCAGACTTATGGCTGGCATGCACAGTGGTAGTGGCTCCGTGGCAGCACTAAGGATGTCCAATTGATGGCTTAGGCCTGCTCCCCAGTCGGACATCCCCCAGGGGCTCTAGACTGTGAGAGGGCACAGGCCAAGTTGAGGGACAGCCTCCCCCCCCACCCCCCCGCCTCCACCCAAGTGCACTGAGTCTCTAATAGGGTATAAATATGAACAGATACAGCCCTGGCCTTCCATGAGATCACAGTCTGGTGAAGGAACCAGGTCTACTCTTAACATTCTGGGCTGCAGGGTGCTATGAGGAAAACTGCTCACCATCATCAATAACTCTGTGCTTTGATAATTCCCTTTATTATACTGCCCTTGAGTTTACATTCTCCCTTGCCAGTATTCCTGTCTGGTGTGTGCTCAGTTTAAGGGCAGAAGGAAGAAGCAAGGTAGGCACAAAGGCAAGTGGTCTTAGAAAAGACTACTTGCCCAGCCTAAATCTGCTGGGGAAGGTAGTTCTAAGAGGGTGTCAACATAGCTTGACATAAGGAAGGAGAAAGGGCATGGAAGTGGGAGGAGCAGGCTGAGGTAGCAAGGAGACTGCTGCCTTTCAGGAACTAAAAGGTAAAGGTGTGCACAAAGCAATGTGCAAATGTTTTTTTGATTTGTACACTTGAACCCTGTATGGTTTTGTGAACCAATGTCACCCCAATAAATTCAATTAAAAAAAAAGAAACAGCAAATAAGAGGTTGCTGAATTTAGACCTTCATAAGAATCTAATTAACATTTATTGCTACCTCCTTTATGTACAGTGCTCTTTATCCAAGGATAAACCATTCTATGAGTTGATGTAGGAAAAGAAAAGTCTTCCATGAGATTTGTTTGAGACTCAAATTTAATAGGAGGAGGATGCAGAGTATTAGTAAAACACACAGTGCTTATAATAGAGATAAGCACTGTGTATTTTACAAATAAAAAGAATTCTTTAGGTAAGGGGGAAAAAAGTGTTAAAGGAGGGGTTGAGATCAAAGAAGATGAGCTTGAAGAAATTAGAGCTCTATCCTATAATTTCCAAGACATAGAATGTTCTCAGCTTGCTCTTTTCTCATACAATTACTCTTGTTCTACCAGTGAATGACTTGTAAAACATAGTGTGCATGTCACCTTATGGAACTCTGTTGGAAATCTGCTGATTGGTGTGAAGGCAAAGAGTGGAAAGATCAGGTCCTCTCTGTACTGTGCTACTGTGATTGAAATGGGTGAGTTTGATAATAGGGTGACCAGTATTTGCTTCTTTAGCTGCATGCTTATTTATATTCCACTTCATTCCATAAATAATTTGAGGAGATTTACCACCATGCTGTTGGATTTGTATGTCCAACAGAAACTGAAGCAAAGAATCTGAACCAAGGAAGAGTGAGCCGCATTAGGAGACTGAGGTCATGGTACAGATGGGAGTGATATCTACAAGAGTGCAGAGATGAAGAGGTGGGGAGAAGGCCAGGGCCTGTCTGACCTAGAGGTCAAGGTGATTTCCACCCTTTCCATCATGTGTGATAGGGATGCTGAATACTCTGCTCACCCAAGAGTAATTTGGGTCTAGGATGCAGGTGGAGCTGAGACCTATGTCTGGATGTCATATCTCAAAGCTTGACCAGATTGGGTGGGGTAATTAATTCAGGGCCTTCAAGGTCAGAAAGAGCTTTAATTATAGTTGAGTGGAGAAAACAAAAGACTGATTAATAAAGTTTGGGAGGTATGATGAAATCATAAACTAAGAAAAAAGTCCTCAAGACCAGAAGTTGGAATCATTGGCAGCAGGTTGGGGAGAGGCATGCTGGGCAGGCCAGGGAAGGGTTCCAGGGCAGAGGTGGCTATCATGCAGTGGCAAAGCTTGTGGCAAGGAACAGGAGGTCTGCTGGCTAAAGAGAAAATGGAAAAGACAGATTCTTCTGGGCCTGCTTAGGGTCAGGGCTGGGTGGGGTCAGGGGAGCCAGAAGCCAAGGGTGCAAACTCTAAGGAGCTCCCTTGCCCTCTGCATTATAGATGTCTGGCTGGCTTCTTATCCCTTCCCTGTCTTGTGTCCTCCTGGTACCTTCCATGAAGTTATCAGTAAATTTGCATCTTATTGGTGATTGGTGGTCTTCCTGGGATTGAATGCAGGCCTAAAGAGCATCACATGGGCAGAAAAAAGGCTGCTGCCGGAAGTTAGGACACAGTCAGTGACCCACTTTCAAGTTTTTCTGTGAATTCACCCAGGATACTTGGTTTCAGAGCCAGGAACAGCTGCTTTTCCTTTTAAGGGGTAGGGGTAGGAGAGATTGGAGGTAGATTTGGTTGAATAATATGTGAGTAAAAGGGATTCTCCCTCCCCTACTCCCATGTGCCCTTTTATGTTTTGGAGAAAGAAGAAAGAATTTAAAGTAACCCAAGCCAAGATCTCTGTCTGCTTTCTCCATCTGTAAAGAGTAGGCTTTGCTGCTCAGGGATAGAGGACATAAACATTTTATAAGAATTTTTAACAATACGACTGGAAAGTAACAGTCAATCTAACTCCTAAGATTAAACTACCTGGAACCACATCCACCCATCTGTCTAGCCAGCCATTGAACAATCTTTTATTGAACATTTATTTCATACCCAGTATTGTGATAACTGTTGCTGGGAGAGTAAGAATCCCTGTCTTGGAAATCTAGATCTATGGAGGGTTTCTGTCTACAGTAAGTGTGAATATACACAGCCCTGTGCTCTGTAGCAGAGACCATTACATATTGGAAAACATGGTCAGATAAAGTGCAGAGGCAGTTTTAAGGAGGGGAAAGTTAAGTTTAATTGGGAGGATGAAAGAGTTGACATTTGAGCTGTACCTTGACCTTAAAGATTTGTGTGTATTAGTTTTAACTAAGACAAATGTATAAATTAGCGGCACAATTTTAGTTAGTGGCTTAAGCAAAAAATGAATGAATGACTTAAGTGAATAGGTGTGGAGCTGACCTCTGGCCTAAACTTAATAGATATTGAAATTGTATCACCAGGACCTGTTTTCTTTGTTTTTTTCTTGTGACATGGATTTCCTCCAGCTCAGCTCCATCATTCTTGGCTGCCAATGATTGCAGCAGCTCCAAAGGTTACACAACCTCATCCTCAAATCCAATGTCAGAGAATAAGAATCTTTCCCCTCATGCACTGAGAATGGGGAATGTGGGGCTCCCTAAAGGTGAAGTCTAGTTCTGCATGGTACAAAAAGAAAGAGAAATGTGTCCTTCATGTGTTATGGAAAAATATCCAGCAACCACTGCAAGTGAAAGCAAAGAAGAGGAAAGATTCTAGGTGTGTGGAATGCAGTGGAGCAGAAACTAAAGGGCAGAACAGGTCTGCTGACAGTCTGTTCCAAGTGAAGCTCCCTAACCCTTTGGTGCCTGGGCAGTCCCTTTCCAATAGGAAGCTTCCCTTTTCCAACATGACCAGAGAATGGACTGTCTTGTTGGATTTGACCTCTTGTTAACACAATAGAGCACTATCCTATCTTTCGAGATATTTTTCCTGTGGTGTTACCTTAAGTCCTACATTCTCCTTCCAGTAACATTTACTGGCATGTAAATGGTTTGAATCACATAAGATTTTTGAGGAAGAGAGAACTGTTATCCTTATATAAATGAGGCAAGAGGTGAGAGCATTCATGGGAGCTAACCCAAACAGGAGGGCTTGCCCATGTCGGGGCCACACAAGATGCTGGATCACCTGTTTGCACTCCTCTTTCTTTTTGTACCTCTGCATTCAGGGACTCATCAACAAATAACTGGGTGGAGTTGCAAAAAGGGATTTTGTAAGTCACTTGTTTAGAACTTAGAGTGTGTTTCCCTTAAAATTAGATTATTAAGAGGAAGCATGCTATTCAGGTAGTATTAAAAATTAATTTCCCTTTACATTAATAGAAGGAAAAGGAACTGAAGTAAAATTGGATCTGCTAAGCTTCAAAGAAATATTTCTTCATCCTGAAATATTTTCCTAAAAGATTTCTTTAAGATTGAGTAAAATAAGACATTAAGTGCTTTTAATGAAATGCTTCCATTTCAGACAGTAGTGACTGAACCTCTGCTGTGAAAGGTTTGGATGGTCCCCTGCCATGTATCTAGTCTTGGTTCCATGTCACAATTACTCCAATAGACAACACTGATCCTTTTACTTTGACATCACCTTTCATGGATTTTTTTTTTTTTTTTATTCAGCTCTTGGTTGGATGCATGTTGTCAATCAGCAGTTTTTCTTCCAAGAAGGACGGCTGTGTTCTGAGTTTTTATCTCTTGGTGTTGAGGATGTCTGTTGGTTGCTCTTATACTTGAATGGCATCTTGCTAGAGTCTAATACTATCTCTGTATTACACTTTTTCTTTTAGAACTTTGTAGACTTGGCTACATTGTCTTCCAACATCAAATGCTCATGAGGAGAGATCTGAGGCCCAATATATTTGCTTTTTTAGTCTTAAGGCCTAGAGATCTTTTTCATTCTTGAAGTTTATTAATTTAATCAAGCTGTCTTGGTGTTGAGCATTTGATATCAAATTATTCTGGAACCTGGCATGCTCTTTCAATCTAATAATTCTGTTTATTTCAGTGAAGTTTTATTACATCTCCTCTCCCCCTTTATTTTTCTTTTTGCTCTATTACCATTAGTGTTACAATTTTTATTTTATTTTAAATTTTTTTTCAGATTACTAATTTGAACAATATTACTGTATTTTTGGGGGAACTTACTTAATGACTATTGAATAAGTAATGAAGAGCAAAACCACAGTGTACATTCAAAGCTACATAAAATCATTGTACACACATTTTTATAAAGGGTTCTTGAGAATATCAAAATTGTTTGTGTCACATAAATTTCACTGCCTGTTTCTATGTCACCAGATTTATTAATATTTAATTATTAACTTTAGTCATTTAATTTTCCAACAAATTCTTGCTTTGACATATTTTATAACTGGATTTATCCTGCCAAAACTGTTAGAGTTGGTAGAATATTTCAAGATTGGCATGACTAAAGAGAAGAAAGGCCTGTTTATACCATGTTACTTAACTCATATTGTATGAAATTATTGTTTCCTTAACTATCAAGTACTATTTTTCTTATTCATGGTTTTAATTAATTGATTGTTTTAGCTATTTCTGTTTCTTGCCATTTCATTTCCTGAAATTATATCAGGTTTAAATAGCTTGATAATCACTGTACTTATCTATGTGATAAACTTTGTCTTACTGTCTTGTAACATTTACTGGCATGTGAATACATGTTACATTTATGTTCACTAATATAATTATAGTGTATTATTATAAAACTCAATAAATTTCCCCATGTGACCTAACTGTTCCCAAAAGTGAATCTCCTTTAAGAACATGTAATTAATATGATGCTTTAAAAATGTCTTACACTTGATACTCTTCTAACTGTAGTTCTGAGGTGCATCATTGCAGTCTCCTCAGCATATAACAATAATCACATTTTAGAAATATCATCATGGTGACACTGGGAAGGGTTGATTAGAGAGACCAGAGGCAGGGAGGCCTATTAGGGAACAGTGTCAAAGGAGATAAGCCCTAGTGGCAAGAACAAAGGCAGTAGCAATGAGAACTCAATTAGGAACCAGGATTCTGCCTCAGTGACCTTTATATCCTTTCTGCATGCCCGCACATACTTGTAGTTGGTACTCAGTAAATTTTTTTAAGTAAATGAAGATAGAATCAACAAGGCAATAATGAGTTCTTGCTGAAGCAATAGAGGACAGGAAGGAATCTGGAATTCCTCTTGGTCTCTGGCTTGAGTGACCTTTGAGTTGTAAATAGGGCCACTCACTGCCATAAAGAGGGCAGGAGGGTAGGAGTGCATCTGCTATCTACTGAAAGAGTTATGTGGCCTAACAGAACATTGTATACCATGAATATAATAGCCTTATGTCTTGGGAGCAGGGACCCACATAGAAGAGTGAGGAAGAAAAAGCACAAATTTTCTTGTCCTCATTCATAGATGTGGAGCCAGCATAAGACAACAGTGTGAAACAGACAAGGTTTCTTCCATTCACTTTTCCTTGCTGCCTCTCTCAATTAGTATCTTAAGTAATATCTTTGGTATCTTCCTCTCAGAGCCCCCAGGTTCTCCCATCTCAATCATCTTCTTCTCAACCAATGAATAGTTGGAAGGTGGAGGGCCATAGGAATAATGCTTTCACTCTGTACAGGTATCCCAGGCTCTATAATTAATTACCTATCTCCTCTCCTGGCTTCAGAAGTCTTGTTTACTCCACTGTGTCGTCAGGGCACAACAGGAAACCAGTTTGATTAAATGCATTCCATACTACTGTGTAAAAGACTGTTGAATCCCTTTAACTGCCCCCTAGCTAATTATTTGAGTTTCAACAGTCTATGAAAGAGGCAACCTTATCCTCATTTTGTGGGTGGGCAAATTAAGACCCAGAGACAGTAACTTAGCTAGGAATTGAAAGAGCTCAGATTTAGGAATCTATTCTCTGCCAGAACTCATACTCTTTCTGCTTTCAGGTGGCTTCTGGCATGACAGTTTAGACAGAGGCAGCATTAGGATGGGAAGACTGAAAACCCAGGAAATACATTGGAGTTTCATAAAAATATTAACAGTGTAGTCAACTCACTGTACAGCCATGAAGGGGTAAGTGAAACAGTACATCTCAGGGAAGAGGAGAAAGCTTTGTGGTAATTCCTAGAGTGGATATTCTTCAAGGGTTCCCCATTGATTCTGTTTAAAATCCAAATTCCTTCACCTAAAATTAATTTTGGGAACTTTTGGAATATATAGATAGGTGAAAAGATAAAGATGCAACTCATCAACATACAACTTTTCTCTGTAATCATCTAAAACAAAGTAACTTTTATGTCCCTTAACTTGTTTTTCTTATTATTGGATGCCATGAATATCTTTCCAAAAAATATACAATTTTGAGTTCTTAGATAGTTGCATCTGTTGATTATATGATTTCTTCTATTTCTTTTGAGATTATAATGAAACATCCATCTTATATAAAAACTGCTGTTTGAAGTTTTAACCCTGTTATTTTGGCTTCTGTAAACACTTGCTTGCTTAAATAATAATGAAAATAAGAATACTCCTATTCCAGAGAGGCCATAAACTATGCCCCAGACAGAGTTGTCAGTGCTGGCACCAGGCCAGGCCTTGAGATATGGTCTCATGGCCCCTTTCCAGCACACAGGCCTTCTCTCTGAGAAGGCCTGGAAGTCTCATTCCAAATTTGGGAGACAAAGAGCTAGAAAAAAATATACAGAAAAAGTTTCCTTCATATGGGCGGGGGCTCAGAATTTGAAAGACACATTTTTCTCTGGGCCTGCTCATAATAAAATGTAACTCCCCTTTCTCTAAGCATTGCTTAGTTTTTCTCTGGTTTTCTGTAACATTAAGATCATTACTATTGCGAGAATAGCTAGTCAACTATAGTATATCTATGGAAGCATCTTCACATTTAACTCTGTGAGTCATCAGAAATGTATCTTGGAGTGTATATAAAGCAAAGCTCTAACTTGATCTGCCTCCCGCCCCCAATACCAGCCATTCGACAACTGATTCCAATTGTTGAAAATCCCTTTAATAGCCATTAGTTTGGCATGCTTTCTTCATTGTATAAATATCATTTTTGTAGATGTCAGGGCCTATTTTATGACTATCTAATCTGTTCTATCTGATCTTTCTCTTGAATTTTAGACTAGTTCCACATTTTTAAAAAATATATTTTATTGATTTTTCACAGAGAGGAAGGGAGAGGGATAGAAAGTTAGAAACATCGGTAAGAGAGGAACATCGATCAGCTGCCTCCTGCATACCTCCTACTGGGGATGTGCCCACAACCAAGGTACATGCCCTTGATTGGGATCAAACCTGTGACCCTTCAGTCAGCAGGCTGATGCTCTATCTACTGAGCCAAACCAGTTAGGGCTAGTTCCACACTTTTAATAATGAAAGTTCTATAATGTCTTACTAGCAGAGAAAATTCCTCTTCCTTACACTGATTTTTCAGAAATTTCTTACCTATTTAATACATTTATGCCATCATGTGAAATTTAGAATCAGTTGGTTAAGTTTCAAAATCTCAATTGTAGACTTTGCTAAAATCTCTCAAACAAGCTGCAGCTGGTGACAGCATACCCCAAACCTGTCAATAAAAAGCCCAAGACCTGACACTAACATTAGCCTGCCTTGCTTCACAGCTAGGCCTCCAAGCCCAATACAAATAGCAAATAACAGCTGTCTGCAGATCCCTCTATAGCTCTTGCCTGGTGGCCCAAACAGTGGCTGACTTTGTACCTCCCTAGAGGCCCTAGAGCCAGTGTACCCAATGGACAGTTTCAGACCATAGCAGATTACAACTCTACACATCCACAAGTGACACATACAAGAAACAGATTCAGTGAACACCAAAGCCTTACTAAAGCAAGTCCTGCTCCATAGGGGTATTTTCTGCACAGCACCTCTCCCACTACAGTTGGAGCTAGTCCTCACAGCCAACTGACCTAGAGGTCAACTCCTTGCAGTTACACCAACAGCACTCAAGTCTAAAATACAAAACGATTGTGCATACAGCCCACACAGGAGCACACCTAGAGTGACCAGCTCATGTGATTGGGGAAGCTGAGCCACTGGGCCTTACAGGACACATACTACACTCTACCAATTCTGGGAGACATAGCAGCTCTACCTAATACATAGAAACAAACACAGGGAAACAGTCAAAAGGCAGAGACAAAGAAACATGTCAAAAATGAAAGAAATGGGAGAAACCAAGAAAGCGGCATAAGTAAACACCTATACTTGCTGCCTCGTACAACCACTTCAAAACTACAACTTAAAGACAAAACAGGTATCATCCAGAACCATGTGAAGGCTGGCTGAGTGGAAATTATACAATTAGAAGAAAAGAGAAAAGCACTCTGAGACTCGGAGGAAGTGCAGAGATGTGGAAGTGAGTGCAGAAGTTTGGAGGTGTGTGTGCAGAAAGGGCTAGCCTCTGAGTACTCTGTTGTCTATTTCAATCAGGAGGGAGATACAAGCTCCTGACTCAGAACTCCAGTTTCGGGTGAGACTCTGGGGACCCAGACTCATACAAGGAGAAAATGGACTGTCTGGCATCAGGCAGAACTGGAGGGCAGCTTTCTCTCAGAGATGCGTGCAGCAATCATTGTTCCTGCCTGGTGCCACGGGACCTCTTCCAGGCAGGGCTGACGGTCAGCCATTGCTGTTTGCTTTACCCTCGTGATGCCCTGAGACCCACCCCACCCAATTTATAACCCCATCCAAGCTGTGCGCAGAGGCTTTTGCATATGAATGGCCTGGCCCTTTGCAATCTGAAACCTAATGTTCTGCAGCTGGGTCAAAGAGACCCAGAGCCTCCAAAAGACTCCAAAAGAAAACCCAAGGCTGGAGAGCAGCTTGTATTGCTTCACTGCTAAGCCTCATCTGGGCACCTCCAAACCCCAAACAAAGAGAAGAAATCTGTAGATCTCTCTGTAGTTCTTTCTAGGTGGCCTTTCTCCTTGGAGATCCAAGAGCCAGTGTACCCATTGGTCAGAGAGACCATCCAGACTACAGTTCCTCAGATCTACAAGAGACACACTCAGGTTGCATACTCAGTGAGTGCCAAAACCCCATTGGAGCAAGTCTTGCCCCATAAGGGTATCTCCAGCACAGAATTTCTCCCATCATAAACACAACTGATCCTCACAGCCAAAGCCACACTATCAACATAGAGAAGCAGCCAAAATGTAGAGACAAAGAAACAGGTCACAAATGAAAGAAATAGAAGGAAACCAACTATTGGATATAGAATTTAAAACCAGGGTTATAAAGCTACTCAACAATCTTCTAGAAACCAGGGATACATTTAGTGAGACCCTCAAAGATATGAAAAAGGACTAACTAGAAATTAAGTATACACTGACTAAAATAAAGAATAATATACAGAGATCCAACAGCAGATCCAAGAATCAAGTCAAAGATTTGAATTAAAAAAAAGCAAAAAACACCCAACCCCAAAAAAGCAAAAAGCAAAAAAAAATCCAAAAATATGAAGACAGTGTAAGGAGCATCTGGGACAACTTCAAGTGTACCAGAATTATGGAGGTGCCAGAAGAAGAGAGAGAGCAAGATACTAAAAACCTATTTGAAGCAATAATGACAGAAAACTTCCCCTACCTGGTGACAGAAACAGACTTACAAGTCCAGCAAGTACAGAAAACCTTAAACAAAAGGAATCCAAAGAGGACCACACCAAGACACATCATAATTAAAATACCAAGAGCAAAAGACAAAGAGAGAAAAATAAAATAAAAGCAGCAAGAGAAAAACAGTTACCTACAAGGGAGTACTCATATGACTATCAGCTGATTTCTCAACAGAAACTATGCAGGCCAGACGGGAGTGGCAAGAAATATTCAAAGTGATGAATAGCAAGAACCTACAACCATGATTACCCAGCATAGCTGTCATTTATAATTGAAGGTAGATAAAGAACTTCACAGACAAGAAAAAGCTAAAGGAATTCATCACTCTCAAATCAGTATTATATGAAATGCTGAAAGGTATTCTTTAAGAAGAAGAAGAAAAAAAAGTTAAAACCAAAAATTATGAATAACAAAGTGACAGCAAATACATATCTATCAACAAGTGAATATAACAATCAAGTGAATAAAAAGTCTGATGAACAGAATAAACTGGTGAATATAGTAGGGTCAGGGGCATAGAAAGGGAGTGGACTGACAATTCTCAATGGGAAAGGGTTTAGGAGCCTGTGGGAAGAGACTGGATAAAAATCATACACTTATGGATGAAGACAGTGGGGAGGGGATTAAGGACATAAAGTGGAGTGGGAGCTATGGGGGCAATAAAGAGGAACAACTGTAATAATCTGAACAAAAAGATTTATTAGGAAAATGAAAGCAATGGAAGCAAGCAAACTACTGGATACAGAGTTCAAAACCATGGTTATAAGGATCTTCAGGAGACTTTCAAGTATCTTAGTGAGAAAGTCAAAGACATGGAAAAGGACTAGACAGAAATTAGTACAGTAACTGAAATAAAGAATAACTTATAAGGATTCAACAGTAGAATAGTGGATTCGAGAATCAAATCAACAATTTGGAATATGAGGAAGCAAAAACAAACAATCAGAAGAGCAAAAAGATTCCAAAAATATGTAAAGATAGTGTAAATAGCTTTTGGGATAACTTCAAGTGTACTATGATTTACATTATGGGGGTGTCAGAGGGAGAAGAAAGGGAGCAAGATATTGAAAACCTATTTGAATAAATAATAACAGAAAACTTCCCCTACCTGGTGAAAGAAGTAAGACTTACAAGTTTAGGAAGCGCAGAGAGTCCCAAACAAGAGGAATGCAAGGAGGCCCACAATAAGACACATCATAATTAAAATGTCAAGGGATAAAGACAAAGAGATCATCTTAAATGCATCAAGAGAAAAGCAGTTAGTTACCTACAGGGGAGCGCCCGTGTAACTGTCATCTGAGTTCTCAACAGAAAATTTTGCAGGCCAGAAGGGAATGGCAAGAAATATTCAAAGTGATAAATAGCAAGGAACTACAGCCAAGATTTCCCAGCAAAGCTCTCATTTAGAATTGAGGGTTAGATAAAGAGCTTCAATAACAAGATAGAGCTAAAGAAGTTCATCACTACCAAACCAGTATAACATGAAATGTTAAAGGGTATTGTTTAAGAAGAGTAAGAAGAAGAGGGAAAGAAGAAGAGATTTAAAAAATATGAACAATAGGGAGAACCAAGATGGCAGCATAAGGTATATAATTGTACGTGCTGCCTCTCACAACCACACCAAAAGTACAACTAAAAGACGAAATGACTATCCTCCAAAACTACAGCAAAGCTGGCAGAGTGGAAGTTCTACAACTAGAAGGAAAGAAAAAAGTACATTGAGACTGGGTAGGAAATGCAGAGGCTCAGAAAAACAGAGGTTTGGGCTGACGTGTGTTGTTTTTTTCAATCGGGAGGGAGTTACAAGTTCCCAACTGTTCTGAACTCCAGTTTCCGGCAAGATTCTGGGGACCCAGACTCATACAGGGAGAAACTGGACTATCAGCCATCGGGTCGGAAAGAGAGGGTGGCCTTCTTGCAGAGGTAGGTGCACACAGGAATCATTGCTTACTGTGCTGGCGTGTGGGATGCAGGACCCGGAACAGAATGAGGCAGAAAGGGCTGACTGGCAGCCATAGCTGTTTGCCACACCCTAGCCTAGTAATTCCCTGAGACCCCACCCAGCCCAATTTACAAACCCACTGAGCTGTGTGCAGAGGCTTTTGCATATGAATGGCCTGCCCTATGGCAGCTTCATCTAATAAATTGCAACTGGGTTAGACAACTCCAAAACTTCCAAACTCCAAGCAAAGAGGAGAAGTCTGCAGATTTTCCCTGTAGCTCCTGCTGGGTGGCCTCAGATAGTAGCTGACTTGCACCTCCTTGGAGATCCAGGAACTGGTGTACCTAGAGGTCAGTGTGAGATGACACCAAATTTCAACTCCTCACATATATAAGTGACACACTTAAGAGGCAGACTCGGTGAGCACCAAAGCCCCACTGAAGCAAGTCCTGCCCCATCAGGGTGTCTCCATTACAGCAGTTCTTCCATTATAGACAAAGCCAATCCTCACAGTCAATTGGCCTGCAGGTCAATTCCTCTCAGTGTACTGTACCAATAGCAATCAAGGCTTAACTATAACAAGACTGTATACCCAGCCCACAAAGGGGTACACCAAGAGTGTCCACCTCAGGTGATTGGGGAGGCAGAGCTACTGGGCCATAAAGGACAAGTAGCACACGAAGCCACTCCATCAACACAGGGAAGCAGCCAAAATGTGGAGACAAAGAAACGTCATGAATGAAAGAAAAGGAGGAAAGCAAACGACTGGACATAGAGTTCAAAACCATATTTATAAGGTTACTCAAGAATCTTCTACAAATCACTGAGAAACTTAGTGAGACCTTCAGGAATCTTAATGAGAATGCCAAAAAAAAAAAAAAAAAAAAAAAAAAAAAAAAAAAAAAAAAAAAAAAAAAAAAAAAAAAAAAAAAAAAAAGGAAAAGGACCAGTCAGAAATTAAGCATGCACTGTCTAAAATAAAGAATATAATGAAATCCAACAGACTAGAGGACCCCAAGAATCAAACCAAAGATTTGAAATATGAGGAAGCAAGAAACATTCAACCAGAAAAACAAAAAGAAAAAAGAGCCCAACAATGTGAAGATAGGGTAAAGAGCCTTTGGGACAACTTCAAGCGTACATCAGAATTATGGGGGTGCCAGAAGAAAGAGAGCAAGATACTGAAAATCTATTTGAAGAAATAATGACATAAAATTTCCCCTACCTGGTGAAAGAATGGACTTACAAGTCCAGGAAGTGCAGAGAACCCCAAACAAAAGGAATCCAAAGAGGACCACACCAAGACATATCATAATTAAAATAACAAGGGCAAAAGACAAAGAGAGAATCTTGAAAGCAGCAAGAGAAAAACAGTTTGTTACTTACAAAGGAGTCCCCATATGACTGTCAGCTGATTTCTCAACAGAAACTATGCAGGCCAGAAGGGAGTAGCAGGAAATATTCAAAGTGATGAATAGCAAGAATCTACAACCAAGATTACTCTACCCAGCAAAGCTATCATTCAGAATTGAAGGGCAGATAAAGAGCTTCACAGACAAGAAAAAGCTAAAGGAGTTCATCAACACCAAACCAGGATTATATGAAATGCTGAAGGGTATTCTTTAAGAAGAGGAGGGAGGAAGAAGAAAAAGGTAAAGATAAAAATTATAAACAACAAAGTGATAAAAGTGAATAAAAAATCTGATGAACAGAATAAACTGATGAATATAATAGAATCAGGGGCATAGAAAGGAAATGGGCTAACAATTTTTTGGGGGGAAAGGGGTGTGAGGGTGTGGGAAGAGATTGAGCAGAGGGTGGGGGTGGGGAATCAGGTGGAGGGGAATTATAGGGGGAAAAAAGAAAAACATCTGTAATAAATGAACAATTAAAGATTTATTTTAAAATATGAACATTAAAATGGCAATAAATACATATCTATCAATAATTAAATCTAAAAATTAAAATAAATGAATAAGAAATCTAATAAACAGAATAAACTGGTGAATAAAATAGAATAGGAGGCATAGAAGCATGGAATAGACTCCTGAATCTCAGAGGGAAAGGGATGGGGGGACAGTAAGACATTAACCAAAGATATTAAACTATGAACACATATAGTAGGGTGATGAAAGCCTAGGATACAGTGGGAACTGGGTGGAAGGGGTGTTAGGGGGAAGATAAGGGGAGATCTGCAATACTTTCAACAATAAGGAATGTAAAAATAATAAAAATAAAAACCAAAATCTCATTTGTAATTTGACTCATTGCTTTAAACGTTTATATGAATTTGAGGTGAATTAATATTAAAATATTTAGTCTTTCCCAATTGTGACCTTGATACACTTTTCTGATTTTTTAGATTTTGTAAGTGGGTGTTTTTGTCCTTTACTCCATATAGTCCTTTATATTTCTTTCTTTTTAAAAATTATTTTTATTTTTTGTAATTTAAATTTTTTTCATATTTCTTATTAGGATTATGCCTAGGGGTTTTTGCTAGTCTATTTTTTTTTTAACAATTTAAAATTGCTGTTGTGACTGAGAACATAGAGATTTTTTCCCATATTTTAATTTGCTTTGCTAGTATAGAATAAGCTATTTTCTTAAATCTGGGTTAATCTAGCCACTTTGCTGAGCAACTTCTTATTAATTATATGGTGTTTTAGTTCATTCTTTTGAGTATTCCAGGAACAAATAACTTTCATTTTTTGCTTTCTAGAGCAAATCTTTATTTGGATAAGTCTGGGTTCTCATCCTGGAGCTCCTTGTGGACTGGAGTCTACCTCACGTCTTGCTCCCCCAAAATGTTGAGAATACAATAAGTGCTCATTAAGTGTCCCTTGAATGAGGGTAAAGGAATCCTAGGCCAAGGAGGACATTCCTGGTCCTGGACAGCACCTTAATGAGTCATTCTAATGGCAGGGTCTACAACTCAGCCTTATCAGAAGGCTGGAGGCTTTTGAACCTAGTTGATTCAGGCCCACCAACTCAATGTCAGTTGTCTACTTCCATCCAGAGGGATGACCACTTTCCCTAGGGAGGCCCCATTCACTGCAGTGGGGGCCTATAAATAGAACCCAAAAAAGACTGGTTGACACAGAAAGTCTTGTTCTCCTCTCAGCAAGGCTACCTGAGGTGTGCCCCTCCCAGCTTTGAACACTCTTTCTAAGGAATGGAGGCCAACTTCAGACTTAGCCCCTTTTTTTAATGGATCCAAAGGAGGGAAAATGACAACTTGCTCTAGTTCTCCTTCCTTTATTTCTATATCTTGTAAAGTTGCCTAATTTATTAGTATTCTCTTCTTTAATTTAAAAAATAGGTAATACATTCACAAAGTTCAAACATGAAAGCAATCCAATGCAATGAAATATCTTACTCCATGTCTATCTTGCCCCATCCATAATTACTTTTGTTAATTTATGTGTCCTTCAAAGGTTTCTTTATTCAAATATAATCAAGTATGAATGTTCTTATTTTTCTTCACTCCTAACACAAAAGATAACATTCTATACATAAACATCTACACTTGGATTTTTTTTGCTTGAAATATATATCATAATACAAATATTGAACACTCATTATATGCTAGTCACTGTTCTAAACTTTTATATACATACTAGAGGCCTAGTGCATGAAATTCGTGCGTGGGGGCAGAGGGTTGTCCTTCAGTCCAGCCTGCTCCCTCTCCAATCTGGGATCCCTCTCACAATCTAGGACTGCTGGCTCCCAACTGCTCACCTGCCTGCCTTCCTGATTGCCCCTATCCACTTCTGCCTGCCAGCCTGATCACCCCCTAACCACTCCCCTGCCAGCCGGTTTGCCCCTAACTGCCCTCCTCTGCAGGCCTGGTCACCCCTAACTGCCCTCCCCTGCAGGCCTGAGTCTCCCCCACCACCCCACCTAACTGCTCTTCCCTGTAGGCCTGGTGACCACCAACTTCCCTCCTCTGCCGGCCTGGTCACCCCTAACTGCCCTTCCCTGCTGGCCATCTTGTGGTGGCCATCGTGTGTCCACATGGGGGCAGTCATCTTGTGTGTTGGAATGATGGTCAATCTGCATATTACTCTTTTATTAGATGGGATAGAGGCCTGGTGCATGGTTGGGGGCCAGCTGGTTTGCCCTGAAGGATGTCCTGGATCAGGGTGGATGTTCCCTTGGGGCATGAGGTGGCCTGGGGGAGGGGCCTGTGATGGTTTGCAGGCCAACCACATCCCCCCACACTCCACACCCCACATCCCCTGCAACCCAAGTGGAGGCCCTCGTATCTGGGATTTATTTATCTTCTACAATTGAAACTTTGTAGCCTGGAGCGGAGCCAAGCCTTCTGCTCTTTCAGTGGCAGTAGCCATTGAAACTTTGCAGCTTTAAGTGAAGGCCTGGGCCAGCCAGAGTGTGTGGAAAGCTTGGCTTCCTCCATGGCCAGGGGCAACCCAAGCCTCACTCCCTGGTGGTAGCCATTGAAACTTTGTTGCTTTAAGCGGAAACCTGTTGTTTGGAAAGCTTGGCCTCTTTTATTGCCAAGCGGAACCCAAGCCTCCCTCCTGCTTTCTCTGTGACTGTAGCCATCTTGATTGGGTTAATTTGCATACTTGCTCTGATTGTCTGGTGGGTTTAGTGGAGGTCTGGTCAATTTGCATATTGCTCTTTTATTAGGATTATCTCATTTAATCCTATTATCATCTTCATTTTGTCATGGAAATTTCTTTCATATAAAGAGCTTCCGTAATTTTTTACAGCTTCCTAGTATTCCATTGTGTGGGTACATCATAATTGATGTAACTGATTACTTAGTGATGGACACTTAAGTTGTTTTTATTTTTTGCCATTATGAGCTGTGTTGGATTGTACAGATGTCATTTCCTACTTGTGCAGATGGAGGTGCACAATAGATACCTAGAAAGGGAATTATTGGGTCAAAGGGTAAATACATTCGTGATTTTTATAGATATTGCCTAATTGCCCTCTCTTGCAGAGTTATTAGTTCTACTCATAATTGCCTAGCACTTCTCATCACATTGATGAACACTAATAGGTCATTTGATTATAATAATCATTATCTTTAAAAACATTTATATAGAACTTATTTGATGTGACCTTCCATATCACTCCCATATGTGATGGGAATTACCCCAGTTTTACAGATAAGAAAACTGAGGTACATAGAAGTTAAGTGACCTGTCAAGGGCACAGGTTGAGATCAGATCCCATTGACCAGGCTCCTTTCTCTGTTCCAGCTGCCACTTACCTCAGTCACTGGCCCTGTTTCTAGGTGATGGATCTGTTACTTAGATCAGATGTCCCAAGGCTGGAGTAGCTGAATGCTCCTGACCCAGTGGCAACCGCTAGTCCCTTTTCTCACTCTGGGCTCTCCAGGAAATCTCTGCTAGCCTGGAATAAGCCTCTTGTGTTTGATCAAGAGAATCAAGCCCTGAGATTTTACCTTCTTGGGTGACTTGGAAAGGTTGAGAGCCAGCAAAGCTGAGGAGCACTGCCTAGTACCCAGATTTTGGAGTCAGGCAGACTCCCAGGCTTTCTGTTTTCAGTTCTAGGACAAGTTAATCTCAGTAATTGAGGCCAAAATGGCCCAGCTAAGAGCCTTTCTCCTGGCTGTAGATAGGCTAATGTATTATTGCCGGTTAGAGAAACAATATTTCTGAAAAATAACAGTATTTTTCCTGAAAATATATGAAACACTGTTGCAGTGGTCAAGAGAATGGACTCTGAGCTAGACTGCTTATGTTTTTATATTAGTTTGCTATTGCTGCTGTAACAAATTACCACAAACTTACAGGCTTAAAACAATACAAGTTTATTATTGTGTAGGTCTGGAAATGAGAAGACTGAATTGGGTCTCATTGAGATGAAATTAAGATGTCAGCAGAGTTGTATTCCTTCTAAAGCAGGGGTGGAGAACATCTGGCCTGTGGGCTATATGAGGCCCTTGAAATCTTTTGGTCTGGCCCTGCCAAGCACAAATCTGGAAACATAACTAGGAGTGAGTTAATTAAATGTTTGACCAGTGTAGCAGGCTAATTTTTAAGCTGGTAATTTTGTGTGGCCCAAGAATGATATAAATATCCAAATGGCCCTTGGCAGAAAAAAGTTCCCCACTCTTGTTCTAGACTCTATAGAGGCTGCCTGCATTCCTTGGTTCATGACCCACCCCATTACATCTTCAAAGCCAGCATGATAGTATCATTTTGACCTAGCTATTATATTTACAGGGAATTGGTACACGGATGGGGGCCATTATTCTGCCTACCATAGTTTGCATCTTACCACTTACTAATTGTGTGACCTTGGACAAATAGGCATAGTAGTTTCTACCCCATAGGATTTTGGGAGGATTAAATGAGTTAATATTTATCATTAATGATTGTGTTTGACATATAGTAAATGCTTTAAAATTACCTGCTAGCTGAAATCTATTAAGAAAATAAAAATATACACATTCTTTGATCTAGCAATACTTTTTCTGGTCATCTGTTTTATAGAAGCAAAAACATCCATGCATTAGGTTACATAAAGTATTTTCCATATTGGCCAAAAAGAAAAAGAAAGAGGAAAATAAATAAAAGAAAAAAATGCATAAACAGGAAGTCTTGTTATGTCTGTTAATGGGAGAATGATTGAATCAGTTGTGGTCCATCTGGAATATAAGGAGCTATTAAAGAAAATACATTAGCTCTGTACTTAAAAAACCCCAGAACAGTATCCTGAATGAAAGTTAGAGGAGGAAGTTACAAAGTAATGTATGATCTCATTTTTTAAAGTACAAGCATAAACCCCCCAAAATTGCTGTATTTATTTGAGCCAGCCTTTAACATCTGAATGTCTAATTTTCTTCATCTGTGAAATGAGGATAACAATCATTCTCCCCTAACTGTCTAGATCTAGCAAGGATGAAGTGGGATCAAATGTACCAAGTCTTTAGAATCTTGCAAGCAGCAGCATAGTCTGTATATTTGTATAAAGTGGTTTGAATGGAGAGAGATGTGAAAAGATGTACCCAGGATGGTCACTTGGTTACCTCGGAAGTGAGAAAAGGAAATTCAGAAGTGGTGGGAAGAGATGATTGATGTTTTAAAAATGTCTTTGCATTGTTTCATGGATGGAGAGACTACTAGCCACTGTTACTTTAGTAACTTTTATATTCTAATGTTTTATTGGTAGTGTGGATACCACCACCATAACCACAAACATTGAATTGGGAAAAGCACAAATCTGGAAACATACCATGATTCAAAATTTTGTCATTTTTTTAAGAGGAATGAATGAAAAAGGGGTGGGGAAGCAGGAGAGCCCTAAATCAGGTCTGCCTTTTATATCCGCAGCATCTACTGCCGAGGCTGTTCCAAGCCGTTGTGCTGCTCTTGTGCGCTTCTGGACAGCAATCACAGTGACCTCAAGTGCGACATCACTTCAGAGATCCAACAGCGGCAGGAGGAACTGGACAACATGTCGCAGGCCTTGCAGGAGCAGGACAGCGCCTTCAGCTTGGCGCAGGCGCAGATGCAGTCAGCTGTTAGCCAGCTGGGGTGCATGCGCACCAACTTGGAGGAGCTGATCCGCACACGTGTAAGCCAGCTAGTAGCCCATGTGCTGGCGCAAGAAAAGGAGCTACTGGAGGCAGTGAATATGCGGTATCAGAGTGAGTACAAGAAGATCGCTGGTCAGTTGGGCCAACTGGACACTGTGCTGCAGCGCATCCACTCGGGCAGCGTGCTCGTGCAGAGGATGAAGCGCTATGCCTCAGACCAGGAGGTGCTGGATATGCACGGTTTCCTGCGAGAGGCACTCCGCCGCTTGCGCCAAGAGGAGCCCCAGAGACTGCAAGCCGCTGTACGCACTGATAGCTTCGAAGAATTCAAGGAGCGCCTGCAGGACCTCGTCTCTTGCATCACCCACGGAGCAGGTAAGCACCCGAGGTGGCTGGCCAGTGTACCATTTAGGGCTTGTGCCTTGCTGCTCCCTGAGGAAGGTGAGGCAGGAAAGATTATTACTGCGACAGAAAGGGAAACGGGCTTTTTTATTGCTCTTGGATTTGATCACATCGTAGGTTCCTGGACGCAGGATAAGGTAGAATGGAGCCCCTGACTTGGGGCTGCAGCCACTCAGAGGGTTCATGTTTTACTAATGTACAAGACCCTGTGAATTAGCTGTGATCTTGTGACCCTTGGGGAAATTAAGAAACTACAATGTTGAGAACTAGACCCAATATCATTTTAGCCCCAGAGGGTCTGACCATTCCAGGAGATTCTCTTAAGCCATACGTGTTCAGCAACAGAGAAGTCAACTAGAATATGAGGTCATGCACATGTGGTCTGGGAAAAACCCCTAAGGTGGCTGGGTAAGTCCCCTGGGGTAGTTGGGTGCTTACCCCAAAGAACACTATGGCTCAGTAGAGATTATTTGCCACCAGAATGGACCAACTGCCACTTTGTGGACACTGCCTGGTATTGGGCACTTGAGAGGTGGAAAAGAGCAGACCATTTCCTCACCTCGAGTTGTCCAGTCCAATTGGGAGACAAAATGGGGGCATATCACACAGCTAGAGAAAGAGCTTGGCTCTGCAGTCCAAATTCAGGCCTTATAGCAGCTCCAAAGAACTGGATACGGCAGGAGACTTTCAAGAAACTTGAAAGGGGTGAGATGTGCGAGAGGGCCTCCAAGGTGAGGAGGCTTTAATGGTTTTTTGAGAAAATCTCTGGGGTGGAATCTGAGCTCTGGACAGCTGGTATGAAAAAGGGGAGGGAAGCTAAGAATCTGAAGGCCCTAGTGCAGCTGTCAGTGAGAAAGGGCTCAGCCCCTTCTGTCCTTGGAATTGATGAATATGGGCTCATAAAAGTAAAGTCCTAGAATGAGTATGGACTTTGCCTTCTCCATCAAGGCAGTGAATGTTACCCCGTATACAGGAAATGACCCCACAGACTTTTAGACAGTTTGCCTTGGGGGTTGTAACTGGGCAGTGACAAAGACAGGAGTTATATATTTTAATATAAAGCCTGAGTGATTTAGATTAAATTTAATGAAACCCAGGCTGCAGGTCAGAAGAGTATCATAGAGCTCTCACTGTATGCAGGGAAGTCAGCAAGTAGTAACACCTTTAGCATCGTTCATATTTTGCTTTGGTGTTGGCCTAGAGATGGAGAGATGTGTACTTGTTTGGGGCGAAAGGCAAGTGCTCACTAATGCTAATGCCACCCCTTTCTCCCTTCTGGCTGGGTTCATGCCCACTGCAGTCAGGGAGCTTTCCTTCCAACTCTTAGCTTCTTCATGGAGTGCTCCAGTGTTGTGAGAGGCCCTGGAGAGTGGGTATCCAAGAAAAGCAATATGCACATGCCTTCTTTCCCTCTTTTACTGTCCCAGGCCAGGAGCCCTCTCACCAGGAGTGTCCCTAGCCTGCTTATGACCTTCTCTGTGTTCTGCAGATGCAGCTCTACCCAGAAGAGACAGCCCAGAGGCTACCAGCACTCCCAGGGAGCCTTCTGATGTTCATCTGGTAAGATGGGTTTGAGGTCTGACATGGAGGCAGTACAGTCCAGAAGGTCAGGCAGAAAGTAAACAGAGTTTTGTCCCTGTATCTACAGATAATAGAGTAAGGAGATGCCTGAAAAAATGAACAGCAAGTGGCTGGACTGGAGCTTTCAGTGGGAGAGAGGACTTGTGGCTTTCTCTGGGTTCCTAAATGCCACTGTAGCTCTTGATGGGTTCAGGAGCAGTTAAGCCTTAGGAGTGCACAGAAGGCGAAGGAAGTGATCACTGATGGGCACCCCTGATGACCTCTCCCTTCCCTGTACCCCACCCCAGATATTTGAGTCTTTTCCTGGAGTTAGTATGTGGACCTTTGCTTCTTCTTCTCCCACACCTGGTTCTTGGAAAGAATGGAGAATGAGGCCAGGAATCAGACCTCCCCCCAGCAGCCTGGAATCAATTGGTATGATTTCAGGGTCCGCATAGATCCAAGAACCATAGTTTCTCAAGAGTTGGAATCTACCCATTCCTCCTCTAATGTTTGCGTTCATTTTGCAGTGCCCCTGACATGTCACCATTCAGCTTTCATACACATACCCTTAAAGACAGGAAGCTAATTCATTCTTGAAGGTTGTCACTCCATCTCTGGACCACTCTGACTTAAGAATGTTTCCCTGGGTACTCTTTGACTTGCCCTCTTGGGTGCTTGCATGCATGGCACTCTCCACCAGGATCAGTTTCCTCGGTTCCAGGAATCTGGCTCCTCCCCATCCTGCTTATCCAGGTTTGCATGTGCCTGCTTGTCCAGAACTGATCAGACATCCATGAAAAGCAGGTCTTCTGGTGTGGGTGATCAGGATGGCAAGCCTTCCTGGATTCGCTTTACTATGGCATGGCCCATAAGAGGGAGAATGCTAAAGGCTAAGGCAATCAGGATAGGCTTTTTGGAGGAGGCAGGACTTTTATATATGAGTGTTTTACAGCTATGAAAAAGTCTAAATCTCCCCTTTTTACAGAGGATGAAGGTAATATCTAGAGAGAAAGAGTGTGGCTTAACCGGAAGCCACATACTGAACTGGGGCGGGACTAGAAGCCAACTCCTGCCTTGGGTATCACATCCTCATATACATAGCTCCAAAAGTGACCAAAAAAAAAGACATTTTAATTGTTGGATAGGAAATATAATCATATAGCCAGAAATAAAAACACAGAGAGAAATGTCTCATTCCCATCTTTGCCCCTCATCTGTCAGTTCTTATGCTCACATACCTATCTTTTATTAACATTACATTTCCTTCCAGAATTTCTTTATGTAATTATAAGTAAATACAATTATAGATATTTGCTTTTTTCATTCTCTTTTCGCACATAGATAGCATAGTACCATGTATACATAGCATTGTGCCCCAGGCTTTTCCACCAAATCACGTATTCCTTCTTGGTGCCTTTTTGCATTTGCATGGTGGACCATTGACTATAGCATACTTTATTTAGCCAGTTCTCTGTTGATGGATATTTAAGTTGTTTTACATTACATAGAGTGCTAGGATAATGTTCCCAAAGAAAGCATATGAATAATAGTGGAAATTGCCCTGGGTCCACAGATCTCAGTTGTCTTCCAGGTGCCAGTTGCTAATTGATGAACAACAAGAAAGCCCATACTGTCCATATGAGATCTAGGCATTTTGCCATGTCTTTATCTTGAGGTGACTTCTCACTACCCACTACTAAGTAGTTTGAACTTGAAGCATGAGAAGAATGCTCTTTTTTGCAGAGCCTCTTGTGGTCTTTAAGGCTGGAGGAGGGGATAGGCAGTCAGGTGGAGCTGGGAGAAAGGAAGGGAGTAATGCTGTGAGTACAAAAAAAGAGTGAGGCAGCTCGAATGAGGTAGGCAGGTCTAGTTTGTTCCAGTAGAGTCAGGTCCATCAACCAGGAGGAAGGCAACTTTTGGATTCACATCCCTGTCTGGGCCTCTGGTGCCAACACTCATCCCTTCTGAAACTGTTGGTTAACTTTTATTACAACTGTATGCCTAGGCAGAGATGACAAAACATGCCTACAGGCTTAACTAGAACTTCTGGGGGAAGTAGGGTATCTCGGGCATCCCCACTTTTGTTTCCCATAGACTTTTTTTGCAGTGATGTTACAATACTTCAGTGAAAAAAAATTAAAGCTATAAAACAATTATAAATCAGTCATCATGATATTTTTTTTTCTTACTGAGCCTCAAGTTTTCCTGCTTCATTAACATTTGGGGTAGATGTCAGGGAGGGTAGAATGGAGGCAAAGAGGAACAAACCCTATCTTTGGGGAGTACACAGCACATAGGGAAAGGTCTTTTACTGACCAGCAATCTGTAGAGCCACACAAGAAAGGTAGAGCAGGATCTTTTCAACTTAAAAATGTTTTTTAATGGTGACAAAATACATGTAACATAAAATTTACCTGTAAGTGAAGTTGCTGGATTATATGGTAATTCTATTTTTAATTTGTTGAGAAACTGCCCTGCAATTTTCCATAGTGGCTGTACCATTCATTCTACATTTCTACCAACAGTACACAGGGGTTCCAATTTTTCCACTTTTTTACCCATACTTATTTTTAATGTCCCCATTGATATTTTAAGGAAAGAGGAAGGGAGAGGGAGAGGGGAAGAGGAAAACATCTATGGGAAAGCAAAACATCTATCAGTTGCCACCCACACGCACCCCACAACCCAAGCCTGTGCCCAGGGATTGAGCTTGCAACCCAGGCATGTGCCCTCACTTTGGGAATACTGAACCACCCACCTTTCAGTGCATGGGATGATGCTCAACCAATTGAGTCACACTGGCTAGGGCTATTTTTTTTTTTAATATATAATAGATGGTTTAAACATTTTGACCATCACCCATTGTAAAAAAATATATTTTACATCTATCCTACACTCTGTAGACATACACACATATCTTTAGTTAAAACAGGTTTGCAAAACAAATGGCACTTATTACATGGGATTACTATATTTCCTATTCTTTGTAATATAAAAAATGCGGATCATGACCCACTCCATTGCTTTCATGAACACAGTAAATATAGTTTGAAAAACATTAGCGTAGTATATTCACTATAGACTGTGCCCTTTCTTGGAGTGAGAGATTGTCCATTCTTTGCCCTTCCCCCACACAAGCTTCATTCTCTGATCCCAAGACAACTCTCCTCCCTTTTTGTAAATATGTTGTGCAAAAGAAACCTAGGAATGAGGGAAGAAAGAAGGAAGTCAATCCATATTAGCAGACTGTGGAGGAGCCCACAGCCCACATCAGAGCTCTGCTGATACCAAAAAGAGCCGTGCCTGACACCAGTTCAGTACCCATCATGTGGCCCCATTGTACTGGGCCTTCCCCGTCTACCCCAGCTGGATTTGGCCAAGTTATCACTGGTGTTCTTTGAGAATAGGCCTGGCTGTGTCTTCCCCCACACAGGAGGGGCAAAGCTTGTTCCAATTAGGAAAGTATCCCGGGCCTTGTAATCTCACAGTTGGTTACCTGGCTTTGCCAATGAAGCTCTAATTGATGAAGGGCCCCTTTGCCTTCACTCTGTGGACAGATTGAATGATCCTGACAGATGATCCTCACATAGAATTTGAAGCACCAGTGGTCAGGAGTGTGGGACTCTCCTTTCAAAGAAGCACTTCCCACATAACTCACTCATTTTTTATTTTTTGTTTTTGTTTTTTTCCATATATACCAGCTCTTTATTTTTTTATCAATATATTATATGTGTACATATCTTCCCATGCCCCCCAACTCCCCATGCATGCCCTAACCCCCCAGTGTCTTGCGTCCATTGGTTATGCTTTATGCATGCATACAAGTCCTTCAGTTGATCTCTTATCTACCCACATCTCTCTAACCTTCCCATTGTAATTTGACAGTCTGTTTGATGCTTTACTGCCTCAGAATCTATCTTTTTGTTCATCAGTATAATGTTCTTTATTATCCATATTATAATGTTCTTTATTATCCATAAATGAGTGAGATCATGTGGTAATTTTCTTAGATTGACTGGCTTATTTCACTTAGCATAATGCTCTCTAGTTCCATCCAGGTTGCTGCAAATGGAAAGAATTCCTTCTTTTTTATGGCAGCATAGTATTCCATTGTGTAGATGTACCACAGTTTTCTGACCCACTCATCTGCTGATGGGTACCTAGGCTGTAAATTGTGCTGCTATGTACATAGGAGTGCATATATCCTTTCTGCTGGATGTTTCTAGTTTCTTAGGATGTATTCCTATGGAGTGGGATTACTAGGTCAAATGGGAGTTCCATTTTTAGTTTTTTGAGGAAACTCCATACTGTTCTCCACAGTGGCTATACCAGTCTGCATTCCCACCAGCAGTGCACAAGGGTTCCTTTTTCTCCGCATCCTTGCCAACACTTGTCATTTGTTGATTTGTTGATAATTGCCATTCTGACAGGTGTGAGATGATATTACATTGTCGCTTTGATTTGCATCTCTCAGAAAATTAGTGACTTTGAACATGTTTTTATGTGTCTCTTGGCATTCCTGTCTTCTTTTGAAAAGATTCTATGTAGGTCCGTTGCCCATGTTTATATTGGATCATTTATCTTCCTTTTATTAAGCTGTATAAGTTGCCTGTAGAAGTTGGAGAATAAAACTTTATTAGTGATAACATTTGCAAATATGTTCTCACATACAGTGGGTTTTCTTGTTGTTTTGTTGATGGTTTCTTTTGCTGTGAAAAAGCTTTTTATTTTGATGTAGTCCCATTTGTTTATTTTCTTTTTAGCTTCAATTGCCCTACAAGCAGTATCAGTGAAGATGTTCCTTCAGCATATGTCTGAAATTTTGCTGCCTGTGGATTCCTCTAGTATTTTTATGGTTTCCCATCTTATGTTTAAGCCCTGTATCCATTTTGAGTTTATTTTTGTATATGGTGTAAGTTGGAGGTCCAATTTCATTTTTTTGCATGTATCTGTCCAATTTTCACAACACCATTTATTGAAGAGGCTATCTTGGCTCCATTGTATGTTCATGCCTCTGTTGTCAAATATTAATTTAACATAGTAGATTGGGTCGGTATCTGGATTCTCTATTTTATTCCATTGGTATATATGTCTGTTCTTGTGCCAATACCAGTCTGTTTTGAGAACAGTGGCTTTGTAATACAGCTTGAAATCTAGTATTGAGATCCCATCTATTTTATTCTTCTTTCTCAGGATTGCTGTGGCTATTCGGGGTCTTTTTTTTTTGTTCCAGATGAATCTCTGGAGAGTTCTTCCTAGGTCTGTGAAATATGCCATTGGTATTTTAATGGGGAGTGCATTGAATCTATAGATTGCTTTGGGTAGTATGGACATTTTAATGATGTTGATGCTCCCAGTCCATGAGCATGGTATGCTTTTCCATCTGTTTACATCTTCCTCTGTCTCTTTCTTCAATGTCCTATAGTTTTCCACATATAGGTCTTTTACTTCCTTAGTTAAGTTTATTCCTAGCTATCTTAAATTTTTGGTGCAATGGTAAATGACATTGCTTTTTATGTCTCTCTTTCTGTAAGTTCACTATTAGTGTATAGAAATGCCATAGATTTCTGGGCAATAATTTTGTATACTGCTACATTGCCCAATTCATTTATTAAGTCTAATAGTTTTTTCATGGAGTCTTTCAGGTTTTTTATGTAGAGTATCATATCATCTACAATTAAGGACAGCTTTACTTCTTCTTTTCAAATTTGGATGCCTTTTTTTTCTTCTTGTCTAATTGCAATGGCTAATGCTTACAGTACTATGTCAAACAGGAGTGGTGAGAGTGGGCATCCCTGTCTTGTTCTTGTTCTTAGGGGAAATGTTTTTCGTTTTTACCCATTGAGTATGATGTTAGCTGTGGGTTTGATCATATATGGCTTTTCCCACCTTGTTGAGAATTTTTATCAAGAAAGGGTGTTGGATTTTGTCAAATGCTTTTTCTGCATCAATTGATATAACTATGTGATGTTTATCTCTCAATTTGTTTATGTGATGTATCAGTTATTGATTTGTGGATATTGTACCATCCTTGCATTCCTGGGATAAATCCTACTTGGTCATGGTGTATGATTTTTCTGATGAAGTGCTGGATCCAATTTGCTAGAATTTTGTGAGGATTTTGGCATCTATGTTCATGAGGGATATTGGCCTGTAATTCTCTTTTATTGTGTTGTCTTTATCTGATTTTGGTATTAGAGTGATGTTTGTTTCACAGAAGGAACTTGGAAGTGTTCTTTCTTCTTGAATTTTTTGGAATAGTCTGAGGAGGATATGTTTTAGTTCTTCATTGAATGTTTAGTAAAATTCCCCTGTGTAGCTGTCTGACCCCAGACTTTTGTTTGCTGGAAGCTTTTTGATGACTGCTTCAATTTCTTCCATAGGTATTGGCCTATTGAGATGTTTAGATTCTTTCTGATTGAGTTTTGGAAGGTTATATATTTCTAGGAATATGTCCATTTCCTCCAGGTTCTCCAGTTTGTTGGAATAGAGTTGTTCATAGTATTTTTTAACAATCCTTCGTATTTTGGTGGGGCCTGCTGTTAGTTCACCTCTTTCATTTCTGATTTTGTTTATTTGGGTCTTCTCTCTTTGCTTCTTGGTGAGCCTAGGTAGAGGTTCATCAATTTTGTTTATCCTCTCAAAGAACCAGATCTTGGTTTTATAGATCTTTTGTATTGTTTCTTTTGTCTCTATGTCGTTTATCTCTGCTCTGGTCTTTACTATTTCCTCCCTTTTGCTTATACTAGGCTTTTCTTTACTCTTCGAGTTGTAGGTTAGGTAATTTATTACCATTGTTTCCTGTTGTTGTTTTTCAGTAGGCTTGTAGTGCCATGAACTTCCCTCTCAAGACCGCTTTCGCTATGTGCCATAGATTTTGGATTGTGTTTTTATTGTTATTTGTTGCCATGATGTTTTTTATTTCTTCCTTGAACTCTCTGGTTACCCAGTCATTGTTTAATGGTATGCTATCTAGTCTCCATGTGTTTGATTTCTTTGGATTGTTTTTATTGTAGTTGATTTCCAGTTTTATGCCACTGTCATCTGAGAAGATGCTTGGTATAATTTCTATCTTCTTGAATTTGAAGAGACTTTGCCTATGATTCAACATATGCTCTATCTTTGAAAATGATTCATGTGCCTTTGAGAAGAATGTATATTCTGTGGCTTTGAGATGAAATGTTCTGAAGATGTCAATTAATTCCATCTGGTCTAGTGCTTCATTTAGGATTGGTGTTTCTTTGTTGATTTTTTTGTTTAGAGGATTTGTCCAATGGTGACAGTGGGGTATAAATGTCTCTTACTGTGATTGTATTGCTGTCAATCTCTCCCTTGATATCCTCCAGGAGGTTTTTTTTTATGTATTTGGGTACTCCTGTATTGGGTGAGAATATGTTTATCAGAGTTATTTCTTCTTGTTGGATTGCTCCCTTTAGTATTATGAAGTGGCCTTCCTTATCTCTTGTGTATGTCTTTCAGTTTGAGACATAATTTGTCATATATAAGTATTGCTACCCCAGCTTTTTTTTTTTCATTTACATTTGCCTGAAAAACCCTTTTCCATCCCTTCACCCTCAGTCTGTGCGAGTCTTTTTTTCTGAGGTGGGTTTCTTGTTGACAGCAGATATATGGGTTGTGTTTTCTTATTCAATCAGTTACCCTATGTCTTTTAATTGGAACATTTAATGCATTTACTTTTAAAGTTATTATTGATAGGTACTTATTTGTTGCCATTTTTATTCTTTATCCCTGTGTTCCTTCTTTGCTTCCTATTTCTCTCTTTTTTTTTTACAGTAGACCCTTTAACATTTCTTGCATTGCTGGTTTGGTGGTAATAAATTTCCTTAGTCCTCTTTTATCTGTGAAGCTCCTGATTTCAGTTTCAATTTTGATTGATAGCCTTTCTGAGTACATTATTCTTGGATTCAGACCCTTCCTTTGTATGATTTTTTATATTTCATTCCATTCCCTTCTGTCTTGATGAGTTTCTGTTGAAAAATTAGTCACTATTCTGATGGGGGTTCTTTTGTAGGTAACTTTCTTTCTCTCTGGCTGCTTTTAAGACTCTTACTTTGTCTTTGGTGTTTGTCAATCCTATCTAATAAAGAGGGAATATGCTAATTAATCATCAGTCCATCACAAAAGTGGCTGCATCCATAGTTGAGGCCAAGTTCCCATAAAGAGCCATAACAAGCAATCAGCAGGGACATGAGACTGTGCCCTCCTCTACTCCTGTGGGGCTTGACAGAGGGCCTCAGGCTGCACTCCTTGCCCCAGTGCCAGGCCAGGGGACCCGAGGACATGCTCCCCACCCAGCAGGGCTTGATGGGGGACCTAAAGGTGCACTTTCCATCCTGGTGTTGGGCTAGGCAACTTCAGACAGCTCCCCCCTCCTCAGTGTCAGGTTGGGGGACCTCAGGCCACGCCCCTCACCAGATGGTGCTTGACAGGGACTTCAGGCCATGCTCCCTACCCTGGCACCAGGCTGAGGGACCTCAGACCTCACCTCCGCCCAGAGGGGCTTAACAGATCTCAGGCCACACTCCCTGTCACAGCACCAGTTCAGGGTACCTAAGACTGCACGCCCCCTCCCTGGCTGAACTAGACAAGGTATCTCAGGCTCTGTCCCCCACCTTAGGCCACGCCTCCTATCCTGGCTTCAGGCCAGGGGACCTGAGGCTACGCCCTTTGCCCGGCAGGTCTTGACAAGGGTGGGACTGGTTAGGTCTGGATCTACCCCAATGGGGGGTGGTGTCAGAGTCTGAGTCTCATGCGATTTTGAGGTCCATATGGGTGGGCAGGAACTTGACTCTGGGTCCCATAGTGTGCCCCAGACTCTGACAGGCAGAAGGTTTTCATATACATTTGACTAATGTTCTTTCATCTCTGACACTTCTATTACAGAGAAAAGGCAAATAGCAATATTAAATTATTTCCTCTAATTAATCCCCTTTTAATGTGCATGAATTTTTGCTCTGGGTCACTAGTTTAATTATAATGTGCCTTGATGTCAGTCTTTTGGGGTTCATTTTGCTTGGGACTCTGAGCTTCTTGGATCTGTGTGGGTTTTTTTCTTCCCTATATCAGGGTAGTTTTCTGTCATTATTTCTTCAAACAGGTTTTCTATTACTTGCTCAGTTTTCTCTCTTTCTCGCACCCATCTTATGCCTAAGATGCTCTTAGGCTCTCCTCCTGCTTTTTAATCTTTTTTTTTTTTTCCTAGAAGCTGCTCTATTTGGGTATTTTTTCCTACCTTGTCTTCTAGCTCACTGATGTGGTCCTCTGCTTCTTCTCATCTACTCTTGATGCTTTCTATTGAGTTCTTTACAGCAGCAATGTCATTTTTCACTTCTCGGTTCTTCATTTCCTCTTGGTTTTTATTCATATTTTCGAATTTGTCTTTCATTCTTTTCAGCCACCTTGAGACCACGTCTCTGAATTCTTTCTCTGGCAGGTTACTTGCCTCCATTTCATTTACATTCTTTTTTAGTGATACCTGCTTTTCTTTCATATGGCGGCTGTTTCTTGGTCTCCCCAGGGTCTCTCTTCTCTGGGTGTCTGGCTATGTAGTTCTCTCTCTCCTACATTGATTTAAAGCCACACAGTACAACACAAGATAGAACACACGAGGCACTGAATAGAAATTTATTCACAATATTAATAGCCACAAATAAATGTGACCAGAGAGAAAATAGGGGACAGGAGAGAAAGAAGAAGAGAGAAAAGAAGGAAAAAAAAAGAAAGGAAAGGAAAGGAGTACCAAAATGAAATTGAGAGAAATGAAAACAATTTAAAAAAGTGAGGGAGAAAAGAAAGAGAAGGGGAGCAAATTGTATATATGAGGAGAAAACTCCAATAGAACAGCCAATAATCCCAACAAATGCCAGCAACAAGTACCTAGAGATTAATACAAACTACAAACAACAACTAATTTCAAGTGAGGCTAAGGAAAATGGAAATGAAAAACAAACAAACAAACAAAAACAAAGCAAAAAAAACAATAAGCAAAAAAAGCTCACAAAAAAGGTTAAAAATTTGTATAATCAACATTTCAGCAAACATCAACAAAAGAACAGAGAGAAAAACAATTTTAGGATAGTGAAGACAGAGAAGAGAGAGGTATGTATGGACTTGGAACAGGGGATTTGAAATTAGATATATAAGTAGGGTGAAATTTAACAGGGGGTAAAAAGAAAAATAGGGAAAATCTAAAGTAAGAAAAGGGTAAGAGAAGCAGGACAACAAAAGGGGAAAAGGTAGGAAGAGAGTGATGGCATAAAGGTAGAGTTGAGATAGAGTAAAATGATGCTAAAGGAAAGATGAAAATAGAATGTAGAACTCTAATTCCAAAGTAAAATAAAGAGAAAACAAAATCACTTTTTTCCCAAAAAGGTAAAATAGTAGTAATAATAATACTGATTGAAAATAAAAATGAGGTTATTTGTGAGGAGAAACCAAGATGTGGCATAGGTGAACACCTAAACTGCTGCCTCACACAATTTCAAAACTACAACTAAAAGACAGAACAGACATCATCCAGAACCACAGGGAAGTTGGCTGAGTGGAAACTCTACAACTAGAAGGAAAGAGAGGGGCTCACAGAGACCCAGAGGAGCTGTAAAAAGCTGAGGTACAGAGACACATGTGTGGAGAGAGCGGATGACAGTGTGCCTCGCTGGTTTCCTCTGGCGGGAGGGAGACAGAGAATCCTGACAGCACTGAACCAGGGATATCCTGTGGCACTGACTCATACGGAGGGAGTATGGACTGTGAAAAGGGAGGAGTACATGGAAATTAGGGGAGCCGTGAAAGGGCAGAAGTCTTAGGCACAGACACCAATGTGTGCAGAGAGGACGGACTGCTGATTGTGCTGCTGGCTTTCTCTAGTGGGCAGGAGACAGAGCCTCCCAACTACACCACTTCTAATAGCACTGAACCTCAGTTTTGGGCAAGACCCTGGGAACCCAGACTCATACAAGTCGGAGAACAAGGGAACTGGAAAGACAGAGGTCTAAAGGCTTGCGTGGGCGCGCAGAAAGGACTGTAACCTTACCGAGAAATACTTGAGACCAGGACCGCATAGGGTGGGACTGACTGGAAGCCAAGGCGGTCCGCTAAGCCCTGAGACTCCACCCCATCCAAGCTGAACAGAGAGGCTTTTGCAGTTTTGCAAGTCTTGCATCATAAGGCTGATTCCAGCACAGAAGTTTTCCCGGCATAGTGAAAATGCGGAGATAGAGGAACAGATCACAAACAAAAGAAATGGAAGAAAACACACAACTGGGTATAGAGTTCAAAACCATGGCTATAAGGTTTTTCAAGAATTTCCTAGAAAAGATGGATAAATTTAGTGAGACCCAAGAGGATATGAAAAAAGGACCAACTAGAAATTAAACATACACTGACTGAAATAAAAAATATACAGAGATCTAACAGCAGACCAGAGGAACGCAAGAATAAGGTCAAAAATTTGAAATACAAAGAAGCAGAAAACACTCAAACCAAAAAAGGAAAAAGAAAAAATAATCCAAAATTGTGAAGATAGTGTAAGGAGCCTCTGGGACAACTTCAAGTGTACCAACATCAGAATTGTGAGGGTGTCAGAATAAGAGAGAGAGCAAGATACTGAAAACCGATTTGAAGAAATAATGACTGAAAACTTCCCACATCTGGTGAAAGAAATAGACTTACAAGTCCATAAAGCACACAGAACCCCAACCAAAAGGAATCCAAGGAGGACCACATCAAGACACATCATAATTAAAATACCAAGAGCAAAAGACAAAGAGCGAATCTTGAAAGTAGCCAGAGAAAAACAGTTAATTACCTACAAGGGAGCACCCATACGACTGTCAGCTGATTTCTCAACAGAAACTATGCAGGCCAGAAGGGAGTGGCAAGAAACATTCAACATGATGACTAGCAAGAACCTACAACCAAGATTACTCTACTTTTAGTTTACTTTTCAGCAAAGCTATCATTCAGAATTGAAGGGCAGATAAAGAGCTTCACAGATAAGAAAAAGCTAAAGGAGTTCATCAACACCAAACCAGTATTATATTAAATGCTGAAAGGTACTCTTTAAGAAGAGAAAGAAGAAAAAGGTAAAGGTAAAAATTATGAACAACAAATACTTATCTATCAATAAGTAAATCTAAAAACCAAGTGAATTAAAAATCAGATGAACAGAATAAACTGGTGAATATAATAGAATCAGGAGCATAGAATGGGAATGGACTGACAATTCTCTGGGGGAAAGGGGTGAGGGGAGTGCAGAGAGAGACTGGACAATAATCATACACCTATGGATGAGAACAATGCAGAGGGAGATAAGTGTAGAGGGAGGGGTGGGATCTGGGTTAAGGGGAGGTATGGGGGGAAAAAGAGAAACAAATGTAATAATCTGAACAATAAAGATTTATTAAATTTAAAAAAAATAAAAATAACAATGTAATAAGCTAAAATCAAGTGAGGAAAAAATAATTTCTTAAGTAAAAGATGAAAAAGTAAAAAATAAAGTAGAATGTTTAGTATTGAAGGTCATTCACTTCCTCTATTGTTTGTTCTCTCTGGCATGCCCATTTCCCAGTCAGGACAGTATTGCAGGTACCTGTGTTCCACTGGTACTCAGTGTTGTAAGCCAGTCCTGGTTTTTAAGTATGCATTGTGTCTTAATCTCTTTATTCTTTTATTTGTGATTACACAAGAGTCGATTTGTGAGTCAGCCTTGCTTGGCAGTATTTCTGGATTGACCTCAGAGACTGTAGGTCCTCTCTATCCTGGGCTTAGATCCTGCTTTCCCTGTGGCACTCAATACAAGTTTGTGGGAGTGAGCTGCCCCAGAGCTGGTTCTCCAATAGTCATTCCCCCTCCCATCCCCAGATTCCAGAAAAACAACTTTCCTCTGCCGTCTCCCAGGGTGTTCCCAACTGGGTGATCCTATGTTTTGGGTTTAGCAATCAGAAGCAAAAATCTGAAAAGGAAAGAGCACAAGTCTGTGCAGTCTCCCTTCCCTGCTCTTGTCCAAGCAGCCGGCACACTTTAATAACTCCCAGGCTGTTCTTCTGCGTCAGATCAAAATGGGTTGCTTGCTAAAGATCCCCTCTGTTCGCAGCTCTGAGGGACCCCTTTCGCATTCATAAATCACGCCAGGCCCACCAGCCACGGATTTCTCTAGGTGCAGACTTTGCCCAATCCTCCAGCTCCCGTAGTGCATGTGTTTCTCTGTCCTGTGGAACCAGAGACCCCACCTTATCCCAGGCGAAATCTGACCTTTCTGTGTGGAGTGTAGAGCTCCTCTGAATCCAAGTGTTTGCGCCAATTGGGGACTGGTGTTCTGGGGCTCGTAGTTGTTCCTTAGGTGCCGCAGTTGTAGATTTTCAGGCTTCCGATAACATCCACTTTCCCCTTCAAGATGACACAGTCTCCGCATCTGAGCTGGTGGCTCCAGGGAAAACACCCAGTCAGGGGACTCCCATCTAGCAGTCCCCCTCCTTCTCCTGGAGTATAGCTGTCCCTTATCTCACCAACAAACACTCCCAGTGTGACCCTCAGCTGCTCTCTCTGCCTGCTCAGGGACAAGGCCCAGGACACGTCCGTCCATTCCACTGCCATTTTTTTTCTCTTCCTACTCACTCATTTTTAACAAGCCATTCAGTTTCAATAAGGAAGGGTTGTGGGAGGGATGCAAAGTAGACAGTGACTGAAGAAAAAGAAAGTTGCGTGGGCACTGGAAGGGAACTTGCCTTTCACAACACTATTCAAACCCTAGTCCAGGCCCTTATTAAGTCTGTGACCATAGGAAATAACTTCCGTTCTCCTGTGCTTCAGTTTCCTTCTCTGTAGATTTGTGATAATCATAGGGTGGTACTTACCTCTTGTTTTAAAACTGTAATTCATTTTTATTGTGGCAAAATTCACGTAGGAAAACTTTTTTTTTTAACCTTTGTTATTGAAAATATTACATATGCCCCCATTTTTCCCTCATTGACCCCCTAGGAAACTATTTTAACCATTTAAAGTATAAAGTTCAGTTACATTTAGTACACTCACAATCTTTTTTCTTTTTGTTAATCCTTTCCCAAAGATATTTTTCTATTGATTTTTAGAGAGAGTGGAAGGAGTTGAGGGAGGGAGAGAGAGAGAGAGAAAAAAAAAAATCATGAGAGAGACACATCAATTGTTTGCCTCTTCAACCAGGGTTGAGGATTGACTTGCAATCTAGGTACGTGCTCCCGACTGAGAATTGAACCCACAACTCTGGTATGCAGGCTGATGCTCTAACCACTGAGTACACCAACCAGGGCTACACTCACAATCTTGTACAATCATCCCAACTATCTAGTTAGAGAATATTTTCATTGCCCGGACAGGAAACCCCAAAGCCATGAAGCAGTCACTCCCCATTGTGCCCACCTCCACCCCTTGGCAACCACCTTGCTGCTTTCTACATGTATACAGTTAGATATTTCACATAAATGGAAATATACAATATGTATTCCTTTGTGGCTGCCTTCTTTTCACTCAGCATACTGTGTTAAAGGTTCATTCATATGTGTGTTTCAGAATGTTATTCCTTTTTATGGCTGAATATTCCACTATATGGGTGTGCCACATTTTATTGACAGACATTTTTGGCTATTGTGAATAGTGTTGCTGTGAACATTCATATGCAAGTTTTTGTTTAAACATTCGTTTTCTGTTCCTTTGGATACATACTTAGGAGTAGATTTGTTGAATCATGAAAATTCTGTCAGACTTATTGAAGAGCTGTCTCTACTTCATTTGGGGATGGGTACACCTGCACTGAACCTAGCACAGAGTAGTAATAAAAACACTGTCATCACCATCAGGTACTCAGTGCCAGGTGCTCTTTCTAGCATTTTACTTAGTAATGTATTTCATCCACACTACCCTGTGAGGTAGAGAGCATGATTATTCCCAATTACACAGAGGGCCTGAGGCCCCAGGAGTTTTAAGTGATTTGTCCAAGATGCATTAATGCTATTCTGACCCAGGCAGAGTTAAAGCCCCTCGGGCAGAGTGAAGGCTACAGGGAGGCCAGTTTCAGCTCAATGGAAGGGTGTTCTTCCTATTACAATTTGGCTGCTGTAGAGGAACTGGCTCCTGCAGCAGTGAGCATTTTGTCCCTGGAGCTGTGTAGGCTAGATGTAGAGCAAGCCTTGTGGAGTTGTTGGGCAGTGATTCCTGGATGCTAGCACCTCAGGATCATGAGGTGAAGTCATGGAGGGTGTGGGGAAGACTCAGGTTCCATAGGGTCTCTAGGCTTTGGACTGAGCAGCCTGTACTTGTGGCTGGCTGAGGCCTTGGGAATTGGGCTGACCCCAGGCCTAGGTTTCCAGCCCTTATCCTGCTCCACAGTCATTTCTGATTTTCCTTTTCTTACTTTGCAGCCAGCAGGGGCACAGATAGCTCAGGTGCAGGCTCTGGGACTAGCTGAAGCTCAACCTATGGCCGTGGTACAGTCGGTGCCTGGGACACACCCTGTGCCAATGTATGCCTACTCCATCAAAGACCCCTGTAGAAAGGTAAGTTCTCTGCAGTCCCGCCTCCCCTCCTGAGAGCCCAGATCCCAGCAAGCAGTAAGAGGTGGAGCTGAGTGAAAACCCAGACCTTAGTCAGCACCTGATCTATGCCCTTCCTTTCCCTCGGTTGCCCTGTCAGGAAGTTCCCCTCTATACTAAGCATCTGAGCCACTCATAGCGCAGACAGAAGCCAGTGGTTAGTAGGCAGGGCCAGTATGCATGGCAACCTGGCAGGACTTTGAGTGGAGAGAGGCAGAGAGGAAGGCATGGGCCCCTGCCACTCAGGTCTAGGTCTCTGCCCACCACCTTAGGGCTCCTAGCGGCTCCTGACCTGGCACTGTGATTTCCCACTGCACAGGAGATCTCCAACACAGCCACACCACAGAAGAGGAGGAAATCCTGCCAGAATGAGTGCCGCAGGAAGGTTATCAAGATGGAATCCGAGGAAGAGAAGGAGGCCAGGTTGTCCCTGAGCTCCCCCGAGCAGCCCAGACCCAGCACCTCCAAGGCAGTCTTACCACTGCCCTTGGTGGGGTCCCAGAGCCCTGAGTGCCACACTGCAGGAAATGAGGAATTACTGCTCAACAGCAACCATGAGACTGGTGACTCTGGAGAGGCAGGTAGGGAGGTCAGGGACAGCAGAGGCTGAGGCCTACATGCTGTTTTCCAGGGGCTGGGTGGGACCCCTGTTCTGCATCCTGACCCACTTAGGGAGCCCAAAGCCAACAGCATTCCCTGTGTTCTGCCCTCAGTTACTGCCAGACGGGGCAATGAGAGCCCACAGTTTGCCTGGGGTTTGAAAGTGCATGTGGCTTATTTCACCATGTATTTGATGGGATTTCAGTGTGGGGAGCATCAGGAGCTGAAGTTCACAGTTCCTTAGCTCCTTCTCCCAACACACTCTTGCAGAACCTAGCACCATGCCTCTGCACGGCGTGGATCTCCCCATTAAATGTTTGTATGGTGGTTGTCTGGTACATTCCCAGAGAGGACTTGAGTAAAGGCTCTGGATCCATCTGTTCCCAAATTTTTCTGCAAAGGCTACCACCTGACGGCCCTCATTTATCCTAGATATTTTTCAGGGACACTGCCAAATAGAAAGTCTTGGCAACTAGTGGTCAACCCATAGAATTCTGGAATGTTCAAGACTTGTTCTCATTCTAGGTCCCAGCCTGGCCCTGACCCTGCTCACACACCCAGTCCTAACTGATATTCCGTGCTCACAAATGCTATTGGTAAATCAAAAGGTTTTAACTAGATATAGGCTATTGTTTAACCCAACATTCTCACAGGTCCAAGAATTAAAATACACCAGTGAACTTCTTTAGGATTACAAAAGGTTCTAAACCGGGTGGTGTTTGTCAGACCTCCACAGGGAGCAACATCTGCTTTCAGGGCCAGCAGCTGAAGTAGGTATTCACAGACAGGGCCAGCAGGCATTTATGGAAAGCCACTGTGAAAAAACAGACTCCACAGGCACACACCGAGAATGTTGACATCCCCTCTTGCAGGCCACACATCACCCACCCAGTCCACTGGCCAACAAAGGTTCCCATGGGAGAACTGGGGTTGGGGTGGGTAGGAGTGGGCATTCCCAGCTGGGCCTGACGCTGCCTCCCCTCCCTTGTTTTAGAGGAGCGAGTTGTGGTGATCAGCAGCTCAGAAGACTCAGATGCTGAAAACTCGGTGAGTGCCTCGAAAGTTTGGCCTGAGATTCCTGCCTCCCCACATTCCAGGGGACACAATCACAGCAGGTGATTCCCAGACATGAGCTATCCTAAGGATAATCTTCAAAGGTCTGTGGGCCTGGACCACCCCAGTCCTCCCTCCAGATGAGGGGCCTTCAGTATCCATATATTCTCTTCTAAACTGCTGGTAGAGTGCTTCCTTCCAGAGCTGTCTCTTTTCTGGCTACACATGGCCTTTGTTGGGAGCTTCCTTATGTATTTCTGTCTCTTTCTCAACAAGAAGGATGGACCCAAGTGAGGGCCAATTTGAGGGGTTGTAAGAGCACAGGGCAGCACCAAGTAGGGCTCACACAAGCAAATTTCATTCCAGATAAGAAAGAACTTCTTTAAAGCCATCCTGTAATGGGACAGTGGCTTGTGGGTTGTATCCTTTCTATCCCTGAAGTTTGTTAATGAGCAGTCCCCTGTCTAGGGGAAAAGAGGATCTAAACAGAGTGAAAGGTTGGGCTGGGTGGTCCCTGAGCCCCTTTCAGCTCTCAATCTGAGATTCTGTATTGGAAAGTGCTTGGAGCCCATGGAGACTGCTGTGACATATTCCCGGCCAGCCCAACCCTTGCTGAGAGCACTAAGAGCATCCGATACCTGCCGGGCCTCCTGTCTGCCCCGAGGTGCATGCCACTTCCTGGCTTGGCCTCCCCACAATCCCACCAAACAAGTCATCCCCGATGCCACATCTCTCAGCCAGCCTGCCGGGCCCCAGGAACATACTGCCAGCCACCGTGGGATCAGCCACCTGTCTCCCAGGACACAAAGAGCCATCCGTCTTCGTCACATCCATTTGCCACTCAAACCGTATTGTGCTCCCTTGTGGACTTGTCCTTCCCCGATGGCCCAGGCCACTAGCCTTAGCATTACTGAGCCTCCCACACATTCTGCCAACCTCCAGGAGTGTCTTGCTTGCCTCCAAAAACCAGCCATCAGCCAACCCCGACTGGTGCGACAGGCAGGGAAGTCTCTTGGCCACTCCCTCCGGGGGTCCTCCCATGTAGCTCAGTGGCTCATCAACTTCTTTGCTTTCCCCCCCTCTTCTGTTGCTCCCCAGATTGATGCCTATTTCAGAGGAGGCAGGGCAGGAGGCCAATCATCTCAGACACTTGGGGCAAGAATCTCCCTCCAGGATTCTGACAGGAACCCTGTAGAGAATCACCAAATCCAGGAAGTCCCTCCAAATGTATCCCCATCACTCCCATCCTCAGAGAGGTCCCCCACCAGCCCAGGTCCCCCTCAGACAAGCCTCTGAGAGCCCTGAGTGCCTCCCTCTACAATTGCTGGCCATCATCCTCTTATAATCTTGGGCCAACACCCACACCCTGCTCTGCCCAGCCTAGCCCACACACCTAAAGGCCCTATAAGTAGTAGGCATTCATACATCTTGGTCAAAGAGTGAACTGAAGATGGAATCTTTGCATAAACTCTGGGCAAGGAGACTTTAGTCCTTGTTAGTTGAGAGGGCATGACAAATTCAGGCCACCACGCCTCACAAGTCTGGGCCTCTGCTCAATGAAAGAAAGCTTCTTTCAACCTTTGTACCTCCCACTGTCCCATCCCCTTACCCCAGGCCTTTCCACTGGGCTTCGGTCAGGATCTAAGCAGGGACTGTGTCAATCCTAGGACCTGGCATATGTGGCTGCTCAATAAATGTTTGTTGAAAGACCGTGACCAACAGATTACTTGCTGGACTTAGCTTTCGTCACTTCCCTGCCCTGAAACTTGGTTTCCTATAGGATTACTCTGTCCCTCTTTCTGCCACGTCTGAGGTGGGAGGTGGGGTCAAGGCTCTCTGTGTCTCCTGATCTGATAAAACTGCCGGTGCCCTTGAGGTTCCAGGTCTTAAGGTGAACCCCGCTTGCCTAGCTCATATCAGATGTCCTCCTACTTTCCCCACATAGGAAAGACTCTGGCACCTGCCTCCTAAGGTTCCTCTCCCTTCCTCTTGGGGGACTACAGCATCCCCTGCCCCAGTCTCTCTGCTCCTTGACCTCTTAGGGGTCTTTACCACCAGGCCACACTTGGAACCTCACCAGCCAGGCCACCCCTGGAACCTCACCATCACTGAACTGTCCATCTCTAAACTGTCCTACTCAAGACTGACCATCGCCTTCTGTCCCTTGAGCTTTCCATCTGTAACTTCAGTACCTCCACTCTCTCCCAACCATCTCCTCCTGGCCTCCAGTTATGCCTGCCCTTCACAAACAGCCCTGGTGAGATTTAGTAGGTTGCCTCTGCACTGCTACCTAGAGCCAAATTCTGTTGGAAGAAATCAAGGGGAAGAAAACAACAAATGATAGTCAGTTGAAGGCACTTTCCCACTCTCCACCTTAGCTCACTGAACCTCCACAGCACTCATCCCCACCCTCATTCTCAGCAGGTGACCACACCCTCTGCCATAGGAAGACAACAGGAACCTTCAGATGGCAAGGGAGCTGTTGACATCTTGCTGTCCAATGTTCAACGACAGATTGATCTGACCCCATCACATTCCTCTGCCTGTCCTATTAGGGTAGAGGGACATCCATGTATGGGACTCCTCTGTCCTGGCCCCAGCACTCCTGCCTCCTTGGGAGCTTACTCCATCTGCCAGTCCTCATCTCCATCTACATATACTTCCACTTCCTTAAAAGCCATAACTAAAGGAAGTCTTCCCATCTCAAAACCTCTCTTTCCTTACCTTTCTGGGTGTTCCTTACTTACCCCATTTCCCTGTTCTCCCTCATTGTGACAGTGGACCCTGCCCACCAGCACCAGGGTACCCTCCCTGCCTCCAAGTCCAATGGTCACCTTCAGTCATTACTCTTGACCAACATTGGAGCCTCATGAGAGACTGCTTCCCCTTGATTCAGGAGGACTCTCTCCTCTCCCTCCTACATCCTGGCTGCTGTTCCTTACCTTCAAGGTCTCTGTCCTTTAAATGTTCCAGCTTTGGTTTGGGGCCCTCTTCCCTTTTGGTCTGTATACACTCCTGTAATCTGAGCCAGGCCTTTGTCTTCACTTACAGCCAGAGGCTGTTGATACAAAACCAGTACAGCCAGAGATTCTCCTACAGCTGTACTCAGATGTCCCAGGGAGACCTCATACTTATCACTTGCTCTGCTTGGTGAATTGCGCCATCTGCCCAGTTATACAAGCTGAGACCTAGGAGCTGTCCAGAACTGCCCCCCCCCCTTCCCCATTTCTATTCCTCGAAGCCAATCCATTTTTGAGACTTGTCTTTCCATGTTCTGAAATCTAAGCACTTTTTTCCATCCCATAATCTTGATAAGATTAAAACAAAATTGATTCTGGATGGAGGTAGAAACATGGGAAGAGATGATAGAAAAAAGGACTAGATGCCACTGGTCTCCCCACACTTCCTGAGAGTCAGAGAGAAACTGACTCCAGCTGTGTTTCGGTGGTGGGGTATCAGGCTCAGGCTAATTTTCAGCTGTGGGCAAGGAAGCCAGGTGGTGCCTGGGGGCATTGCAGGTGATGAAGAATTAGCTGCTCACCTTGGAGACTAGCTCTGGAGACATGGAGAGAGCCAGAGGAACAAAGGCTTTTGTGTAGATATTCATCAGATAATTTTCTTTTCTTTTTTTAAAATATACTTTATTGATTTTTTTACAGAGAGGAAGGGAGAGGGATAGAGAGTTAGAAACATCGATGAGAGAGAGACATCGATCAGCCGCCTCCTGCATGCCCCCCCACTGGGGATGTACTCACAACCAGGATACATGCCCTTGACCAGAATCGAACTGGGATCTTTCAGTCCACCTGCCAATGCTCTATCCACTGAGCCAAACCGGTTTCAGCCATCAGACAGCTTTTAAGTTAATCATTACAGAAGTCCCAAACCTTTTGAAAAAATTTTAAAAGTAAACAAATGAGGTCCTCCTGGTGCATTTCTTACCCACCCTCCATGCCCCTTCCAGACCCCTGGTGCTCCTAGAGTATTGGAAGCTGCTTGGAGGGAGGTGGCAGGGTGACATTCCCTGGGTGTTCTATACTCCTGCATTCCCATGCCCTTTTCTCTCCATGGCCTTTCTCTCACCTTCCAGTGACAGTTGTAGAATACTAATCTGCTAATATGCCACATGTTCCAAGCATAACAGGACAAGTAAACAACCCCCTTCTCCCCGCCTTGCCTTAGGCTGTAGGTGTGTCAGTTGCTGCACTGTAGACCTGACTGGAGGCTCTGGTGCAGGCCTGCTGGGTCAGGGAGAGACTGAATAGAATGGGAGACTACTCAAAGAGGCTCACCCCTTCTAGATGAGGCAGTAGTTGGGTGGAGGGGCGAGAGGAGGCTTGGTGGTGGATGCCTGGGGTCAGCAGTGCCTCTACCATGGCCCTGTGTTAGGACCCAAAGCAGGAAAAAAAAAAGGGGGTGTTCTCACCATTCTTCTGACAGTCGATTGGCCCCAGGGCCTGACAACCAGAAGAACAAGTAGAAGCAGGAGGGGGCCTAGTGAGGAGGAGGGGCTATGTCAGAAGTGGCAGTGGAAGGGAGGCCTGTGGGGAGCAGATGATCCGGGGGAGGGACAGTGATGCTGGTGAATGTGTATCAGAAAAATAGGTGCTCCACTGGAAAGATGTGAGCCGTGTCCCCCAAAGGGCAGTAGCAGCCTGCAGAGGGGCTGGAACAGTGGGCATTTGGGCCCAGGTGAACTAATGAGGTAGGCACATTCACAGATACAGTTGTATCTCTGGGGCCTTCCAGACTTTTATTTCTTTTAATTAATTAATTAATTAAAAAAAAATAAAACTTTATTCTCAGATTATTACAGTTGTTTCTCTTTTTTCCCCCCATAACTTCCTTCCACCCGGTAACGACTACACCCCCTCCCACTGTCCTCATCCATAGGAGTATGATTTTTTTTAATTTAATAAATCTTTATTGTTCAGATTATTACAATTGTTCCTTCTTTTTTTCCCCATAGATCCTCTCCACCCTGTTCCCACGCACCCTCTGCCCTTACCCATCCCTGTCCTCATCCATAGCTGTACAATTTTTGCAAGTCTTCTCGCACCCCCATTCCCTTCCCCCCCTCAAGAATTGTCAGTCCGCTCCCTTTCTATGCTCCTGATTCTGTTATATTCTTCAGTTTATTCCGTTCATCAGACTTTTTTTATTCACTTGATTTTTAGATTCACATGTTCATAGATGTGTATTTATTGTTCCTAATTTTTATCTTTAGCTTTTCTTCTTCTTCCTCTCTTTTTTTTTATTTAATAAATCTTTATTGTGCAGATTATTACATTTGTTTCTCCTTTTTCCCTCCATAACTCTCCTCCACCCGGCCCCCACCCCTCCCTCTACATTTATCTCCCCCTGCATTGTTCTCATCCATAGGTGTATGATTTTTGTCCAGTCTCTCCCTGCACCTCCCTCACCCCTTTCCCCCTGAGAATTGTCAGTCCACACTCTTTCTATGCTCCTGATGCTATTATATTCACCAGTTTATTTTGTTCCTCAGATTTTTTACTCACTTAATATTTAGATTCATTTGTTGTTCATAATTTTTTATCTTTTACCTTTTTCTTCTTCCTCTTCTTAAAGAGTACCTTTCAGCATTTCATATAATACTGGTTTGGTAGTGATGAACTCCTTTAGTTTTTTTCTTATCTGTGAAGCTCTTTATCTGATCTTCAATTCTGAATGGTAGCTTTGCTGGGTAGAGTAATCTTGATTGTAGGTTCTTGCTATTCATCACTTTGAATATTTCTTGCCACTCCAGTTTGGCCTGCATGGTGCTCCCTTGTAGGTAATTAACTGTTTTTCTCCTGCTGCTTTTAATATTCTCTCTTTGTGTTTTGCTCTGGTATTTTAATTATGATGTGTCTTGGTGTAGTCCTCTTTGGATTCCTTTTGTTTGGGGTTCTGTGAACTTCCTAGACTTATAAGTCTATTTCTTTCACCAGGTGGGGGAAGTTTTCAGTGATTATTTCTTCAAATAGGTTTTCATTATTTTGCTCTGTCTCTTCTTCTGGCACCCCCATAATTCTAATGTTGGTACACTTGAAGTTGTCCCAGAGGCTCCTTACACTATTTTCATATCTTTGGATTCTTTTTTCTTTTTTTTCCCAGTTGGGTGTTTTTTGCCTTTTTGTATTTCAAATCTTTGACTTGATTCTTGCAATCCTCTAGTCTGCTGTTAGGTCTCTGTATAATATTTTTTATTTTGGTCAGTGTATGCTTCACTTCTAGCTGGTCATTTTTCATATCCTCAAGGGTCTCACTAAATTTATTGGCCTTTTCTAGAAAATTCTTGAAAAACCTTATAGCTATGGTTTTGAACTCTATAGCCACTCATTAGCTTTCATCTCTTTCATTTGTGATCTCTTTCTTTGTCCTCACAATTTGGCTGCTTCCCTGAATTGATAGAGTGCTTTTGTGTGCTACGTTTCCTATAGGGCCCAGTGGCTCAGCCTTTCCACTTACCTGAGGTGGACACTCTTGGTACACCCCTTTGTGGGCTATGTGCATTGTCTTATTGTAGTTAAGTCTTGATTGTTGTTGGTATCACTGGGAGGAATTGACCTCAGGCCAATTGGCTGTAAGAATCACCTGTGTCTATGCTAGGAGAATTTTATTCTGGAGACACCCTTATGAGACAAGACTTGCAAAAGCCTCTGTACTCAGCTTAGATGGGGCGGAGTGTCAGGATGGAGCGGACAGCATTGGTTTCACATCAGCCCTGCCCTAATAGACCCCTGTGTCTCAGTGTCCTGTGTGAATCGCTGCAAGCACCTCTGAGAGAAAGCTGCACTAGAGTTGTGCCCGCTGCCAGACAGTCCAGTTTCTCCTCGAATGAGTCTGAGTCCTGAGAGTCTCACTCGGAACTGAAGTTCAGTGCAGTCGGGAGCTTTTGTCACCCTCCCACTTGAGAAAGCCAGCTGCATACTCAGTTGCCTGCCCTCTCCACATGCACGCCTTGGTACCTCTGCCTTCCGCAGTTCCTCTAAGTCTCAGTGTGCTTTTCTCTTTCCTGACTAGTTTCACCCTATAAGTCTGGGTCCCCAGAATCTCTCCCGGAACTGAAGTTCAGCGCAGTCAGGCACTTTTGTCTCCCTCATGCTTGAGAAAGCCAGCTGCACACTCAGTTGCCAGTCCTCTCCACGCACGTGTCTTAGTACCTCTGTCTCCTGCAGCTCCTCTGAGTTTCAGTGTGCTTTTCTCTTTCCTTCTAGTTGTAGAATTTCCACCCATCCACAGAGACCCTAATTGAATTGGTTTGGGATGGAGACTGGGCATCAAGAGTCTGTTAAGCTGATAATGCAGAGCCAAAGGAGAGAATCCTAAAGGAGTTGGGGAATTCAGTTGCAGTCCTGAATTCAGAGAAGTGCTGCCAAGATGTGTATGTATCTGTTTTGAATGGAAGTGACACATCTTCTGGGATACTTAGAAAAGGAAAAGAGGACTGGATCAAGGAAACACAGTCCATTAGCCAAGTATAATAAAAAATAAATTCCTCTACTTCTTGGCATCTTTTAAAGAGATCCAACTCATAACACATAGCAGCACTTTTTAATTCCTCTCCTTCTTTCAGCTGTCATCCTCTCCCACTCCCTAGGTCCTCAAAGTGTTTTCCCCACTGCTCACTTTCTAGTCCACACACAGGGACTTTCAACTGTCCTGCCCCCATTCCTTTCCCAGACAAGAAACCTCAGCTTTTACCAAGGAAAGGCCTTTCCTGGCTTCTTGGATTCTGTTTTCACACACTGTCCCTTTCTGTTCCCCCACCCACTCAGTGTTGCTGAATGTGGAATAGGTTGAGGTGTATTGGGTGGAACATGAGGGTTTTCCTTGATAAGCAAGGCTAGAAAGGTGTTTTTTGTCTGGGCCTCTATACGCTGATTTCCCTTTAAAAAAGCCTTTTTTAAATGTGCCAGTACTTTCCAGGGTAGGGGAATTGAGTTTACAGGTATTCCCATGAGAGCAGCCCCACAGAGAAGCCATACTTTATGCAAGTTCCCAAGGGCAAGAGGAATCTGGGAGCAAGAGGATTTGGGGCTGGGAGATTCAACTTTCCTCCATTGATAAGCTCAGTGGAAAGGAAGTGGTGCCCTTTCATTAGAGAAGCCTGCAGGGTCTTCTGTAAATTCAGACAGGACCGTTCCATGACTGTAAAAGGAAAGGATCAAGGACAATGACAGGCTCTAAAAAATGCGGTTCTAGGAGAAACCAAGATGGTGGCATAGGTGAAAACCGTTTTAAACCGCTGCCTTGCACAATTTCAAAACTACAGCTAAAAGACCAAACGGACATCATCCAGAATCACAGGAAAGCTGGATGAGTGGAAATTCTACAACTAGAAGGAAAGAGAGGGGCTCACAGAGACCCAGAGGAGCTGCAAAAAGCTGAGTAAGAGGAAGACTGAACCTCCCAACTGCGCTCGCTGTACTGAACGCCAGTTTTGGGTGAGACCCTGGGGACCTAGATTCATATGGGTTCCTGGAGTGCACAGAAATTCAAGGGAGCCGGAAAGGCAGAGGTCTAAAGGTGTGCGAGCCCTAGTGCAAACTGAGAGGGCTGCAGCGATTACCAAGGGACACTAAGACCCAGGGGCCATGTAGGACAGGGCTGACGGGAAGCCAAAGCTGTCTGCTCAGCCCTAAGACTCCACCCCATCCAAGCAAGACAAAAAGGTTTTTGCAATTTTGCAAGTGTTGTATCATAAGGCTGACTCCAGCACAGACGTTTTCCTGGTGTGGACACTCAGATCCTCACAACTAATTGGCTTGGAGGTCAATTTCCTCCAATGATAGCAACAACAATCAAGACTTAACTACAACAAGGCTGTACACACAGTCCACAAAGGGGTGCAAAAGAGAATCCACCAGGTTACTGGGGAGGCAGAGCTACCGGGCCATATAGTACACTTGCACACTAAGCTACTCTACCAACTCAGGGAAGCAGCAAAAATGCGGAGACAAAGGAACAGATCACAAAGGAAAGAAATGGAGGAAAACACATGACTGGATATAGAGTTCAAAACCACGGTTATAAAGTTTTTCAACAGTTTTCTAGAAAAGATGCATAAATTTAGCAAGACCCAAGAGGAGATGAAAAAGGACCAACTAGAAACTAAACATACACTGACTGAAATAAAAAATAATATATAGAGATCTAACAGCAGACTAGAGGATCGCAAGAATCAAGTCAAAGGTTTGACATACAAAGAGGTAGAAAACACCCAACCGGAAAAGCAAAAAGAAAAAAGAATCCAAAAATATGAAGATAGTGTAAGGAGCCTCTGTGACAATTTCAAGCATACCAACATCAGAATGCTGAGTAGACTCACAATTCTCTGGGGGAAAGGGATGTGAAGGATGTGGGAAGAGACTGGACAAAAATCGTACACTTATGGATAAGGACTGTGTGTGGGGGGGTGGTAAGAGCAGAGGGTGGGGTGGAGCAGAGCTATGGGAGAAGAAAGAGGAACAACTCTAATAATCTGAACAATAAAGATTTATTAAATTAAAAAAATATATGGGAATGTAGGCCCAAGATGCAGTTGTGCTGCTTTCCAGGGAGCTTAACTTGGAAAAGAATATCCTAAAGAAATATTCTGACTCTAATGTATGAAGAAACACTGCAGAAGGAAGGAGGCAGGTGGAAGCCCTCAGGGGCACTTCATATTTGGAGCCAAAAGAAGGCAGAAGAGAAAGCCTGTTTTATTATGTCAGTCAGTGGCAGAAAGGACTCAGCCAAGGGAAGCAATATTCAGCTGTTTGTAAGAGAGCTGAGGCCAAGGCAAGGACATAGCAAGGGGAGTTCAGCTCTCCACCAACTATCAACTTCAAGGAAGATTCTTTAGAAGACTCCTTACAAGGAAAGGAAGAGGCCAGGACAGTGAGACAGAGTCAGAGCCAGTTATGTCAAATTAGCCTTGGACATGTGGCAGATTCAAGGATACTGATATGCAAGGCATTTGACAAAGTCTTTTATTAGGGCCTTCTGTCTAAAGTCCAGGAACTCAGGCTTCTCTAAGTAGAACCAGCTCTGGATGGATTTCTATTGAATATTTGTATCACTGACTGGAAAAAAGTTTGTGATGAGCCTGGGCTAGGGCTGTGAAACACAAAACTAAATCAGCCACTCCTAGGAATATCCAGCACATGTTAGCTGTGGTTAATAATGACTTAACTTTTGGTTTAATTTTCATTCATTAAATGTTTCACCTGGAGACTAGAAGGGCCTATGAGAATATGCTAATTATCTCCCGGGGACATTAGTCAGAGCCAGGGTTCATGGAGGCCTCCTACAATCCCAAGTGAAGCCAACTCTGTTAACCAGCCAGAGACAGTCCATAGAAGGAAAGACTAAGGCCTGCTCTGTCCTGGGTCCCAGCAGTTCCCTCAGCCAGCCCCAGATGCTTGCTATGCCCTTCCCTCCTGGTCTCTGGCTGCTGTTCATAGGTGGCATTCACAGGGGGATCTGAGCAGGCCACCAAAGACAACATCTGGGTCTGGAAGCTGTGCAAATAATGAGCAATTAACTCTGCATTATGAGAGAATACTCCCTCTGTAGCCCCTTCCCCTCCACCAGAGACCTTCCAAACTATTCTTGCCCCTTCTAATCTGTGCTCACCCCAGAGGAGCCTTAGGCTTCCCTAACCAGCCAGCTCCTGGTTGCTGTCTGGCAGCCCCTAGGCCCTGAGCTTTACCCCTCCATTTCTCTCAGTGCTGGGCTCTGTGTGTCCACCTAGGTGTGTTTCCTAGAAGCCAAGCAGTCCTCCCCTTCCCCTTTGCATAGGGCATTGATACCTCAGCAGACTTTGGGAACAAGAAAAGCTAGACTACCAGCCCTTTCCAGAGAAACATCTGGGGTTCAATATGAGACTCTTTCCTCCTGTCGCCAGTTTGTGTTTCTTCTGAGTCTGCTCAGAGATCAAGTGAGGAACAGGTACCTCGAGTTGTACCCACGGAGCCCTGGCCCTGCTCCCAAGCCTCCATACCGCTATACACACTTGTCTTAATACAGGTTCACAAATTCACTTCCCCATCATACCCAGATATACACACATTTGCCTACATGATCTCATCCTCTTACCCTTCCTCATTAATGCATGTGCACTGGCTAAAACACAGCCTACTGTAATAATCTGAACAATAAAGATTTGTTAAATTTTTTTAAAAGTGCACATGTATATCTGTGTCCTATCATGCACACATGTTCCCATGCATGTGTACTCACCTAGACATACATCTTCCCTTCCCCAATAACATGCCCTTGGTCATGTGCATGCAGATGCCCAGGCCGTGCCAACTTGCTCATGTTCGCACATGTGACTACACACATCTGCTTACCAGCACATGCTCCCATGACCAATACGCTTCCTCTTATCCTCTGGACCCCTGACCTGTTGGTTTTTCTGTGTTGCAGTCTTTCCGAGAGCTGGATGACAGCAGCAGCGAGTCCAGTGACCTTCAACTGGAGGGCCCCAACTCCCTCAGGGTCCGGGATGAAAGCCTCACAGACCTCCAATCAGAAGTCAGGCCCCTGGTTTTCTTTGACCTCAAGATTGACAATGAAAGTGGGTTCTCTAATGACCATTCCCACCCCTTTCTAACTTAGTCTCTAGGTCCCCAAGATAAGTACAAGCAGAGTCGTCTGCAGGGTCCAGGAGAGCTCTGAGCTCTGGCCAATGATCACAACCAGAGAGGGGTGAGCAAGTGCTCACTGCATCTCCCCTGACACTCCCAGGTGTCCCACTCCGTTGTTTGAATAGGACAGCTGCCTTGACCAGTGCCTGAAAGTGTAAGGCAAGCGCCTCCAGGAGTTTACAACTCTGAGGAGTGCTTCTCTTCCATAGAGAGCCTTGGGAAGACACCTCTAAACAGAAACCCAGTGTTTGTAAACAAACAAACAAACAAAAATCCCCACTAATAAGATACCAGCAATTCAAGCCAGGCATTGGGCTATGTGACTGCACATTTCTAGGTATAAGACCCATTCCACAGGGGGCTGCATAGGGAGGCCAACAGAGCTGAAGTCATAGGGAGATAGACCTCTCTCCAAGAAGCCCCTCAACTCTAGAATTTGCTGAGGCCCTGCCTTATGGCACAGTCTCAGGTTGGGGCTAGCACAGCCAGCCAAAAGCAGCAGGTGTTCCCACAGGACAAGAAAGTCACAGATCTCACAAGTGGCTCTGGAGCCACACTCTGAGTGCAGTAGTTTGGGCAGGTGTATTGTATGTCTCAGGTCTTCAACTGGCTGGGAGCATTAGCTAAGTGATTGATGGGACTGGTGGCCAAGGGTAGGAAGTAGAGGGCTAGGTAGAAACTCTGAGGGGCCTCAAGGTTAGTGGGGTGAGGCTGACAGAAGAGAGACAGGAGGGACCTGGATTTAAAGGGTTTGGTGAACTCCAAGGCAGGTGGAAGGGGAGGGGGGAGCTGGACTCGCAGCCAGTGAGCTAGGCATTTGAGAGCAGCACACCTCTTCCCAGCCTCTGCCTGCCTGAAGGCCGCTCTCTGTCCATTTCCCTCATATCTGCAGTGTGTAGTTAGCAGCTTCCCTTGGGTTCTCCCAGGGGTTCTCCTAGCCTCTGCCTGCCTCAGTCTGACCTCAAAATTGACAATGAAAGTGGGTTCTCTAGTGGCCATTAGAAAAGACTTGAATCTTCAGAGCCTGAGGCAGAGTTGCAAATGTTGGGAGGCTGATGTTTAGTTCCTGACAGCAGATTCCAAGGAGGGATCTCTGGATAGTGGGTCACAGCCCTGGAAGTCCCCCAATCCCTCCCATGACTTCACATGTCCCTAGGACCTCATCCTGCCCTTCTCTCCTGCCCAGCCCAGAAGATTAGGCAGCTGGCAGCCGTGAACCAGGAGAGCAAATTCCGAGTGCTCATCCAACCAGAGGCCTTCAGCGTCTACTCCAAGGCTGTCTCCCTGGAGGTGGGGCTACAGCACTTCCTCCACTTTCTGAGCTCCATGTGCCGTCCCATTCTTGCCTGCTATAAGCTGTGGGGGCCCAGCCTCCCTAACTTCTTCCGGGCCCTAGAAGACATGAACAAGCTATGGGAGTTCCAGGAGGCCATCTCTGGTTTCCTGGCCACTCTGCCCCTCATCCAGGAGCGAGTGCCCCAGGCCAGCAGCTTCAAACTCAAGAGTTTGGCCAAGACCTACCTGGCAAGAAACATGAGTGAACACAGTGCGCTGGCTGCTGTGCTGACCATGCGTGACCTGTGCCGCCTCCTTGAGGTCTCCCCGGGCCCCCAGCTGGCCCAGCATTTCTACTCCTTCAGCAGCCTGCAGTGTTTCGGATCCTTACAGCCCCTGGTGCAGGCAGCTGTCCTGCCCCAGGCTGAGGCCCGCCTCCTGGCCCTCCACAACGTGAGCTTCATGGAGCTGCTGACAGCACACTATCAAGACCCACAGGGGGGCTTGAAGAAATACAGTCAATATCTACAGGCCACCTCATCACCCCCTGCCCAGCCTGCTCTCAACTTGCAAGCTATGAGTACCTACTTCAAAAACCTGATGAAAGGGCCAGCCTTGGCAGTGGGAGAAGGCATCTCTACCCCTCTTGCTAGCCACAGGTTTGCCCAAAGGGCTTCCCAGAACAGCTGAGATGAGGGGATGACTGACTTGGAATCTATGGGGACAGAAGGATGTTGTCTTCAGCCAGGCCCTGCCCATCACAGCATTCCCAGAACCTGGTCCCTAATACTGGACATTTGGTCCAGAATTAGGTCTTATTCTCTGGGACCAAATTCCCCTTCTCTATAAATCCCACAGAGAAGGTTCCAAGGCCAAGCAGCCATCCCCTGGAGCTACCAGATCCCTGATGCACCAGTAAGTTAACTTACCAGGCCTATGGCCCCTTCCTTGCAGGAGCCAGAACCATGGCCTCAGCTAAGTGGCCTCCAGCCACCCAGTTTGTCATTTTCTGTCACTGTAGCTCCTCTCTGCCTCCCAGCCACTGCCCAGGGGACCTGCCAACAGCTCCCAGGGACACCACTTGCGATGCCTTTCAAACTAAACTGCCCCTCATGAGCAAGCTATGGGAGTTCCAGGAGGTTTTCCCAGCCTCTGCCTACCTAAAGGTCGGCTCTCTGTCCATTTTCCTCATATCTGTAGAGACAGAAGCTGCTGTGCCATGCCTGTCCCCACTTCCCTCCACACTTGCTTCCTTCCTCTTGGCCACACAAACACTCCCCTTAGTCCAGGCTTTGCCCATTTGGTCCTCAGGCTACTGACCCCTCTCAGCATGGCCCTTGGCCATGTCTGCACTGTCTGCCTCAGCCTTGCCAAGAAATGTCCTCTGACCCGACGCTGCTCTCTGTATAGTCCAGAGGCCCACACCTGGTTTCCACTGATAGCCTCTGCCACAGACTTCTGGAATTGGACTGGACTCTGGGGTGCCACCCAGCAAGCTGTATAGTTTAGCAGGCTGTCCAGGTGTTGCTGATGCTGGCTGCATTCCAGGACCATTGCTGTGTAGACTGCACTTCAAAAGAGAAACAGTGTGGAGCAGCAGAGAAAGTCCTAACCTAGGATAAGGCCCCTTCCTGAGTTCCCTTGTCCCCACGTGTAAAATGGCTGGTTGGCCTGGATGGTCCAAGTCCCATTCAACCCTGCCATTCTGGGATTTTAAGAATGGGCAGCATGCCACTAGGAGTAGTCAGATGGTTTTATTCTTGAACCCAAGTCCCCAACCCTAAGCTAAGGTTCCCAGCCTAAGGGCACAGCAGAGGTCAGCAGCAGCACACTAGCAGGTCAGAGCCATCCATCCCTTCTGACAGGCAGAACCAGTATCCCCTCCCCATCCCTGTTCCTCGATTTTTGTTCCTGGGATGTAGCCCAGACCCCCCGCTTCTATGGGCTCAGCTTTCACAAAGGTGAAGTCTGTGTGCACACACCTCAACCCCCATCTTGTGGGTGCCCTGAAAACCCTTTAAGGGATTACATAGAATCTTGCTACAACAGCAAGAGCATTGGTTGTAACAGTGAACTCTAATGCATTTAAAGTAGGATTCCAATTTAAAATACGTAGGTGCTGCCCCTGAAGCTTGGCAGTAACAGACTGATGGGAAGAGGGAAGGAGGGGCCTGCTGTCCTGGGCGGACATTGATGCTATCATCTTGGCAGCCACAAGACAGCCTGGGCCTGGGCTGGGCAGTGCTCAACTATCCTAGCACAAGCCCAGTCCCACAATGCCTGCTATCTTCAGATACATTTTGTCACAGCTTTTATAATAAAGTCTGGTTTGCCCTCTCCACTTTCACAACCTTTAATAAAGACTTGAATCTTCAAAGCCTCATGCTGCCCACCCTAAAGTCTCTGAGCAGGGTCCTGCCTGGTGAAGGGGGTGCTTCCAGGCCTCATGGAACTATTCTTTGTAAGGACCTTTCAGGACTTAGCAGAGCAGAAAGCCCCACGTTGCTCACTGCTAAGGACCTCCCAGATGTGAACCCTTTATTCCAAGTGGGGAAATGAGTGTGGACCTGCCCAGGATTATCTCCAAAGGGGAGAGCCCTGTAGGGGGAATGAAGCGCCATCTTCAATGATTACCCCTAGAGGAAATCAGGAGCCAGACACCAAGGTCTGTTGGAATTTCACCTCTACCCCCTGCTAGGTAATCTTGTCTCCTGTCTGTGCCAAAACCACAGGTGATAAAACCCTTGGCAGGTAAGGGAGACCTAGGATATTAGCAATGTGTGACATGCATTGCTGCCTTGGGTGTCAGATTAGAACCTGCAAGGATTACCGTGGCACAGGCAGTATAAGTGGTAGCCCTCCCCTGGCCTGCATGAGTAGCCAAGTAATGGGATTTGGTCATTGTCACCATCCTTAACCACATCTCCCTGTCCCAGGTACCCAGATTCCAGTCCTGAAGTTTTTAGTCCCTAAAAGCAAGCACAAACATGTCACCTGTGCTTCAGTTTTGAATTCTATGTCTGGTTTATCTATGCCAGCTAGCCATGAGTCTGTGGGGCTTGAGGTTAGGACACTGAGTTTCAATCCTAATAGCCCACGACTGGTCTGGTACGTCAGGCGCTGACTCTGTAAAATGGGGTAAAGGTCATTTTTACCTAATAGGATGTTATGTAAATCAGTGAGAAAATGTTTGTGAAAATGCCTCTTTAATATGTGGAGAATCACCAAATGTAAGATCTTATTTTATAGACAATTTAGATGACAATGCTATTACTTTATAAGTTATAAAAATAGATATGAGAATCCGTAAGAAAAAGTACATGGGTATGTCTTCAGAGGGATGAAGAATAAGATATGGGACAGAGTTATCTATCAGACCCTGGGACAGGAGAGTCCACCTTGAAGTGGCCAAACAGTAGCTGTCTCTTTGTCCCCAGTACACCCAGATGAGAGAATTCAGCCACACAGACCTGGAGCTGAAAGCAGACTTCCTGTGATAGATAACACTGCTCCAGTGCCTCCTCCTGAGGCCCAAGGCTCACTTACATCCAAGGAAGGTCCTTCAAAAATTTGCTTTAACTTCTCTCCTACCTGCATAACACCTAGCTGGAACCTGATTCCGGGCCCTGCTGTGCTCTTGCCCTACCCATCCCCTCATCCAGCACTGGCCTGTCTCACTCCCATTCTTATTCCTACCCTAGACTCACTCTGACTCCTAGTCCCAACCCTGACAATACTCCATAACTCAGAGGTATCCTGTACCCTAAACCTCCCAGAAGGCCCAGCCCCTGCCCTGTTCCTGCCTCCTTCTCTGACTTCAGACTTATTTCTACCACATCCTAAGTGCCCCAACCCTTATACCTAGAGTAAGAGGATCCTTTCTCACCTTCCTTTTTTTTTAAAATTTACCATTATTGTTGAAAGTATGATAGATGTCCCCACCTTTTTCCCCATTGACCTCCTTCACTCCACACATACCTCTCCCAGGCCTTAACCACACTATTGTCTGGGTATCATAACTTCCCTGGGTATAATATCTCCCCACCTGCCTCCTTACCTCTGAAATTCATCAGTCTGCTCCATTGTTCTATGTCTCTGGATTTATTTTGTTAATTAGAATCCACATATGAGTGACATCATGTGATACCTGTTTCTCTGACTACCTTATTTCACTTAGCATGATACTCTCCAGGTCCCTCCATGTTGTCTCAAAGGAAAAGAGATCTTTCTCTTTTTTTACAGCTGTATAATATTCCATAATGTAAATGTACCACAGCTTTTTTACTACTCATCTTCTAATGGGCACTTGAGCTATTAACAGATCTTAGCTATTGTAAATTGTGCTGCTATGAACATAGAGGTGCATATATTCTTTCTGATTGGTGTTTTTAGTTTCCTGGGATTTAGTCCTAGAAGTGGGATCACTTGGTCAAATGGAAGTTCCATTTTTAATACGATTTTCACAATGGCTGCACCAGTCTGCATTCCCACCAGGAGACATTCTCACCTTAAGTTTATACCTAGGCATCTTAAATTGATTGTTGATGATAACCATTCTGACACGTGTGAAATAATACCTCATTGTCATTTTAATTTGCATCCCTCAGATGGTCAGTGACTCTGAGCATTTTTCATATGTCTCTTGTCCTTCTGTATGTCGACTTGGAAGAAGTGTCTATGTAGGTCCTTTGCCATTCTTAAAAATGTTTGTCTTTATTTTGTTAAGTTACATGAATTCCTTATATATTTTGAAAATTAACCCCTTATCAGATGTATCATTGACAAATATGTTCTCATGTAGTGGGCTCTCTTTTCATTTTTTTGATGGTTTCTTTTGCTGCACAAAAGCTTTTTATTTTGCCAAGACCGGTTTGGCTCAGTGGATAGAGCGTCGGCTTGCGGACTGAGGGGTCCTGGATTCGATTCCGGTTGGGGGCATGTACCTTGCTTGCTTGCACATCTCCACACTGGGGCGTGCAGGAGGCGGCTGATCGATGTCTCTCTCTCATCGATGTTTCTGACTTTCTATCTCTCTCCCTCTCTGTAAAAAATCAATAAAATTTATTTTTTTAAAAAAAAGCTTTTTATTTTGATGCAGTCCATTTATTTCCACTCTAGTTTTCTTTGCCTTAGGAGATGTATCAGTAAACATTGCTATGAAAGGTGTCTGAGATATCTTTTTTAAAAAAATATTTTTTCAATGGTTTCAGAAAGGAAGGGGTAGAGAAAGAGAAATAGAACATCAATGAGAAGAGATAATCATTGATTGGCTGCCTCCTGCACTCCTGGGGATTGAGCCTACGACACAGGCATGTAACCTGACCAGGAAATGAACTCCTGGTTCATAGGTTAATGCTCAAGTACTGAGCCATACTGGCTGAGCAGATGTTTGTGATATTGCACCCTATAGTTTCTTCTAAGATTTTGTAGTTTTACAACTTAAATTTAAGTCTTTTATCCATTTTTACTTTATTCTTTCATATGGTATAAGTTAATGGTCTAGTTTCTTTTCTTTCTTTTTTATGTATCTGTCCAATTTTCCCAATACCATTTATTGAAGAGACTGTCTTCACTCCATTGTATGCTCTTGCCTCCTTTTTCAAATATTAATTGAGCATAATGACTTGGGTCAATTTCTTGGTTCTCTTTACAATTTCATTGATCTATATGCCTGTTCTTGTGCCAGTACTAAGTTATTTTGAGTAGAATGGTTTTGTAGTATAACTTGATATCTAGTATTGTGATTCCTCCAACTTTGTCTCTTGTTTATCAAGATGGCTAAAGCTATTTGGGATCTTTTTTGGTTCCATATAAATTTTTGAACTGTTTAGTCTAGGTCCATGAAATATGCCTTTGGTATTTTTGTAGGGATAGCATTGAATCTATAGATTGCTTTGAATAGTATGAACATTTTAATGATGTTTATTCTTCTAATCCATGAATATGATATAGTCTTCCATTTGTTTATATCTTCCTCTATCTCTTTTGTCAACATCCTGTAGTTTTCCAAGTACAGATCTTTTACCTCCTTGGTTAAGTTTATACCTAAGCATATTAAATTTTTTGTTGCAATGGTAAAAGGGATTTTTTTTAAGTTTCTCTTTTGAGAGTTAGTTATTGGTGTATAAAACTGCCATCTATTTCTGGGTGTTAATTTAGTATCCTGCTATGTTGTTATATTCATTTATTAAATCCAGTAGTTTTTTTAGAGGAATCTTTGGAGTTCTCTATGTACAGTATCTTGTCATCTGCAAATAATGACAGATTTACTTCTTCCTTTCCAATTTGGATGTCTTTTATTTCTTCTTCTGCCTGATGATCATAGCTAAGACTTCCAGGGCTATGTTGAGTAAGAGTGGTGAAAGCAGACATCCTGTCTTGTTCCTGTTTTTAGGGAAAATGGTTTTAGTTTTTGCCCATTGAGTATGATGTTGGCTGTAGATTTGTCATATATGACCTTTATTATGCTGAGGTGTGATCCCTCTATTGCCACTTTGCTGAGAGTTTTTATCAAAAAAAGGGTGTTGGATTTTGCTGAATACTTTTATGCATCAATTGACATGACCATGTGATTTTTGTCTTCCAATCTGTTTATATGATGTATCACAGTTATTGTTTTGGGAATATTGTACCAGCCTTGCATCCCCAGAATAAATCCCATTTGATCATGGTGTATGATCTTTTTTAAGGTGTTGCTGGATCTGACTTGCTAGAATTTTGTTGAGGATTTTAGCATTTATGCTCATCAGGGATACTGACCTATAACTCTCTTTGTGGTGTCTTATTTGGAATTAGGCTAATGCTAGCCTTGGGGAAAAAAAGCTTAAAGTGTTCTTTCCTCTTGAAAAAAATTTAATAGTTTGAGGAGGATAGGTGTTAATTCTTCTTTGAATGTTTGGTAAAACTCCCCTGTGAAGGCATCCAGACCAGGGATTTTGTTCGCTGGGAGTTTTTTGATTAACGCTTCAAGTTCTTTAGTAGTTATCAACTTATTTAGGTTTCCTTATTCATCCTGATTGATTGTATTTTTCTATGAATATGTCCGTTTTGTCCAGGTTGTTAAGTTTGTTGGAATATAGTTGTTCATCATATTTTTTTATGATCCTTTATATTTATGTGGAGTAAGTTGTTACTTTACCTCTTTCATTTCTCATTTTGTTTATTTGGGTCCTGTTTCTTCATGAATGGCTAAAGATTCATCAATCTTGTTTGTCTTTTTAAAGAAACAGCTCCTCGTTTTATTGGTCTTTTGTGTTTTCTTTTTAGTACCTGTGTCATTTATTTCTGCTCTGATCTTTTATTATGTCCTTTCTTCTGCTTACTCTGGGCTTTTCTTGTTATTCTGTTTAAGTTGTAGGGTTAGATTGTTTATTTAAGCTTTTTTTTGTTTCTAGAGGTAGGCCTGTAATGCTATGAACTTCCCTCTTAGGACTGCTTTTACTGTGTCCCATAGATTTGGCATTATTGTGTATTCATTTTCCTTTGTTTCCTGGAAGTTTTTCTTTTTTTTTTATTCCTTGATGTCTTTGGTAACCCATTCATTGCTTAATAACATGCTATTTAGCCTCCATGTGTTTAAATGTTTTTGAGTGTTTTTATTGTAGTGTTTTAATTGTTTTGAGTGTTTTAATTTCATTCCACTGTGATCTGAGAAGATGCTTGATATGATTTCAATATTCTTGAACTTGTAGAGAGTTAGTTTGTATCCTCACATGTAATCTAACTTTGAAAATGGCCTGTGGAATTGAAAAGAATGTATATCTGTAGCTGTCAACTAATTACATCTAATCTATTTTGTTGTTTAAGGTCACTGTTTCCTTGCTGATTTTTTGTCTAGAAAATCTCTCCAGCGATGTCAATGGGGTACCAAAGTCCCTTAATGTGATTGTATTACTGTCAATTTTCCCCTTAAAATCCTCCAGAAGTTTTTTTTATTATTACTATTATATATTTGGATGTTCCTGTATTGTTTACCAGAGTTATATCCTTTCAATCCCTTTAGTATTATGAAGTGACCTCCAATGTCTCCTGTTATGGCCTTCACTTTTAAGTATATTTTCAGATGTGAGTACTGCCACCCTAACTTTTTTTTTTTCATTTGCGGTATTTTCACTATTATTCTGTGTGAGTGGTAGTGAAAGTTCTGAGGTGTGTCTCTTGTAGACAGCATATATATAGATCATGTTTTCTTATTAATTCAGCTACCATATATATATTTAAGGTTATTATTGATAGGTACTTACTTGTTGCCATTCTTTTTCTTTATGCCTGTGTTCTTCTCTTTTTATATATATATTTTATTGAATTTTTACAGAGAGGAAGGGAAAGGGATAGAGAGTTAGAAACATCGACGAGAGAGAGACATAGATCAGCCGCATCCTGCACGCCGCCCCCTACTGGCGATGTGCCCACAACCAGGATACATGCCCTTGACCGGAATCGAACCTGGGACCTCTCAGTCCACAGACCGACGCTCTATCCACTGAGCCAAACCAGTTTCGGCTTCTCTTTGTTTCTATTTCTTATTATTATTATAGTCCTTTTAGCATTTCTTGCAGTACTAGGTTTTTGGGGTTGGTTTTTTTTTTTTTTTTTTTTTTTGGTTTGTTTGTTTGTTTTTGTCTGTGAAGCTTTTTTATTTCACCTTCAATTTTGAATGATAGCCTTGCTGAATAGACTATTCTTGGGTTCAGTCCCTTGGTTTTCATTACTTTGTATACTTCATGCTACTCCCTTCTGGCCTGAAGTGTTTCTATTGAGAAATCAGCTGAAAGTCTAATGGGAACTCCCTTGTAGGTAACTTTCTGTGTCTCTCTTGCAGCCTTTCAGATTCTTTCTTTATCTTTAATATTTGAAAATTTAATTACTACGTGCTTAGGTGTGGGTCTTGGATTCATTTTAATTGGGACTCTCTGTGTTTCCAGAACTTGAGTGCTTTTCCTTCACCAGGTTAGGGAAATTTCCTACCATTATTTCTTCAAATAAGTTCTCTATTTCTTTCTCCTATTTTTCTCCTTCTGCTGCCTGTATGATGTGAATGTTATTATATTTCATGTTGTGCCAAAGCTTCCTTAGACTCTCCTGCTATTTAATTTTATTTTTACATTTGTTCTTCTCAATGGGAGTTTTTGCTATCTTGTCTTCTAATTTGATTCAGACCTCAGCTTACTCTAGTCAACTGTTAAATCTTTCCAGGTTGTTCTTTATTTCAGCTATGTCAGTTCTCATTTTCAATTATGCTTATTTGTTTTTTTTCAGCTCTCTTTTCAGGTTAGTGTAGTGCTTATTATATTAGTCCCTTAGATTGCTCATTAAATTGCTTGTAGTTTTCACTGAGTTGTTTGAGCACCTTTATTACCATTATTTTGAATGCTTTATCTGACAAATTGCTTGCCTCCATTTCATTTATTTCCTTTTCTAGAAATTCCTCCTTTTTCATTTGGGGGGTGTTTTTTAGTCTACACATTTTTGCTGTCCCTTTGTATTTGTTTTTATGTATTAGATCAAATTGCTATGCCTCCCAAACATTGTGGGTTGGTTTTATGTAGTAGGTGTTTTATAGGACCTAGTGGTGCAGTCTCTTAGATCTGAGCTGGGTGCTCTAGGAAAGCCCCTTACTTGAATTATTTGTGTCCTCCAATTGTAGTTGGGTCTTTAATGTTATTGTACTCTTCATCTATGGAATCTCCTCTCAGATTAGTGGACTCTGTGGCTAACCCTGGAACTGGCCACATCATGCAAGCTGTTGTGGAGGTGCTGACTAAACAGAACAAAATACAATAACAAAACACAAAACAAAAGAAACAAAACAAAAATATGCACAAGATCCCTACAGCACTAACAAAAGCAACCACTGGAAAAGAGAGAATTAGAAAAGAAAAGGGAGAGCAGGAATGACAGAAAATAAAGACAGAAAAAAATATGAGAAAACAAAACAAAAAAAAAACACACACACAAAAAAAAGAGTGGTGGGGGGGAGAAAAAGGAATAAGTAGTTGCAGAACAGAAATAACAGAAGAATACTGGGTTAGGGGAATAGACAGAGGAAAACAGTTTAAAGTAAAGCAGTAAGAAAAGAAAAAAAAAATGGAGGAGAAAGCAAATAAACCCAACATAAAAGAAAAAAGATGATAAACCAGGTGAAAAAGGAAAGAAAACATTTTGAGTAGGAAAAGGGAAGAGGGAAGATGCATATATGAACAGAACAATAGAGTCTAGAATAATAACAAGTCATTAAAGAAGATCGGTAAAGAAGATAAATTTTTTCAAAAGTAAAAAGAAAGAAAAGGGGGAGAAAAAGAAATAAAGAAGAAAGTGAAGGTCCTGGAGAAACCAAAATGGCGGCATGGGTGAACACCTAAACTGCTGCCTTGAACAACAATTTCAAAACAACTAAAAGAACAGACATCATCCAGAACCACAGGGAAGTTGGCTGAGTGGAAATTCTACAACTAGAAAGAAAGAAAGGGGCTCACAGAGACTCAGAGGAGCTGCAAAATGCTGAGGTACAGAGGTGCACTTGTGGAGAGAGTGGGTGGAAGAGTGCCTGGCTGGCTTCCTCTGGTGGGAGGAAGATGGAGACTCCCAACTGCACTGAACCCCTTATCCTAAAGCATTGAACCCCAGCTCTAGGCAAGACTTATACAGGAGCAGTCTGTACTGTAAAAGGGGAGGAGTGCATGGAAATTTAGGGGAGCCGCAAAAGGGCAGAGGTCTTGGGACGCACACACCACTGCGCAAAGATGGACTGCTGATTGTGCTGCTGGCTTTTTCTAGTGGGCGGGAGACAGAGCCTCCCAATTGCGCCACTTCTAACTGCACTGAACCCCAGTTATGGGCAAGACCCTGGGAACCCAGCCTTATATGAAGCACAGGGGATCCAGAAAGGCAGGAGTCTAGAGGCATGCATGCACATGAGTACAGAGAGGCTGCAATGATTACCAAGAGACACTTGAGACCCAATGGCCACATAGGGTGGGGCTGACTGGAAGCCAATGCAGTCTTCTAAACCCTGAGACTCCACCCCATCCAAGCTGAACAGAGAGGCTTTTGCAATTTTGCAAGTCTTGTATCATAGGCTGATTCCAACACAGAAGTTTTCCTGGTATAGTGAAGATGTGGAGACAAAGGAACAGATCACAAATGAAAGAAATGGGGGAAAACAAACAACTGGATATAGAGTTCAAAACCACTGTTATAAGGTTGTTAAAGAAAAGATGGATAAATTTAGCGAGGCCCAAAAGGAGATGAAAAAGAACCAACTAGAAGTTAAACATACACTGACTGATATAAAAAAACATTATTCAGAGATCTAACAGCAGACCAGAGGAAGGCAAGAATCAAGTCAAAAATTTAAAATATAAAGAAGCAGAAAACACTCAACTGGAAAAGCAAAAAAAAAAAATAATTTTAAAAAAAGTGAAGATAGAGTAAGGAGCCTCTGGAACAACTTCAAGCGTAACAACATCAGAATTATGGGGATGCCAGAAGAAGAAAGAGAGCAAGACACTGAAAACCTATTTGAAGAAATAATGACTGAAAACTTGCCCCACCTGATGAAAGAAATAGACTGACACATCAAAGAAGCATACAGAACCCCAAACAAAAGGAATCCAAAGAGGACCACACCAAGACACATCATCATTAAAATGCCAAGAGCAAAAGACAAAGAGAGAATATTAAAAGCAGCAAGAGAAAAACGGTCCATTACCTACAAGGGAGCACCCATACAATTGTTAACTGATTTCTCAACAGAAACTATGCAGGCCAGATGGGAGTGGCAAGAAATATTCAACGTGATGAATAGCAAGAATCTACAACCAAAATTACTCTACCCAGCCAAGCTATCATTCCGAATTGAAGGGCGGATAAAGAGCTTCACAGATAAGAAAAAGCTAAAGGAGTTCACAACACCAAACCAAGTATTATATGAAATGCTGAAAGGTACTCTTTAAGAAGAGGAAGAAGAAAAAGGTAAAGATAAAAATTATGAACAACAAATATATATGGAAAAACCAAGATGGCAGTATAGGTGAACACCTAAGGTGCTGCCTCACACAACAATTTAAAAATTACAAATAAAAGACAGAACGGACATCATCCAGAACCACAGGAAACCTGGCTGAGTAAAAATTCTACAACTAGAATTAAAGAGAGGGGCTGACGGAGACCCAGAGGAGCTGTAAAAAGCTGTGGTATGGAGACACACTCATGGAGAGGACAGGCAGAGGATGGTCTGGCTGGCTTCCTCTAGTGCAGTGGTTCTCAACCTTCCCAATGCCGCAACCCTTTAAGACAGCTACTCATGTGGTGGTGACCCCCAACCATAAAATTATTTCCATTGCTACTTCATAACTGTAATTTTGCTACTGTTATGAACTGTAATGTAAATATCTGATATGCAGGATGTATTTTCATTGTGACAAATTGAACATAATTAAAGCATAGTGATTAATCACAAAAATAATATGTAATTATATATTGTGAAATATTTCTAATTACAAATAAATGAAATTTTGTCTTGAATCGTGGTATAGCATGGGCAACAGTCTTCATATAACAACAGTAAACTACATTGCTACATTTTACTACACCGAAGAGCAGTGTGTTGGTTCCTAAGACCATGGGAAATAAATGTTTTCCAATAGTCTTAGGCAACCCCTGTGAAAGGGTCATTCGACCCCCAAAGGGGTCACAACCCACAGGTTGAGAACCACTGCTCTCGTGGGAGGGAGATGAAAAATCCCAACTGCACTGAACCCCAGCTCCAGGCAAGACTCATAGGGGAAGTCTGGACTGTTGTGAAAAGGAAGGAGTGCACGGAAACTTAGGGAAACCATGAAAGACAGAGGTCTGCGGGCACGAGAAAGTGCATGCAAAAGTGCGTGCAAAAATGAGCACACAGAGCGCTAAATGCTGATTGTTCCACTGGCTTTCTCTAGCGGGAGGAAAACAGAACCTCAAAACAGCACTGAAATCCAGGTCCAACTGCACTGAACCCCAGTTTTGGGCGAGACTCTGGGACCCAGACTCATACGGTTCCTAGAGCACATGGAAACTCAGGGGAACCGGAAAGGCAGAGGTCTGGAAGCTCTCACACGTGCGCGAAAGGCAGAGGTCTGGAGGCAAATGCCCATGCACAGACATACCTGATCCTCACAACCAATTGGCTTGGAGGTCAATTCCCCCCAGTGATACCAACAACAATCAAGAATTAACTGCAACAAGACTGTACACACAGTCCACAAAGGGGTGCACCAAGAGTGTCCACCTCAGGTAACTGGGGAGGCAGAGCTACTGGGCCACATAGGACATCTACCACACAAAGCTACACTACCAACGCAGGGAAGCAACATATGCAGAGACAAAAGAACAGATGATAAACAGAAAAAATGGAGGAAAACAAATGACTGGATATAGACTTCAAAACCATGGTTATAAGGTTTTTTAAGAATTTCCTAGAAAAAATGGATAAATTTAGTGAAACCCAAAAGGAGATGAAAAAAGAACCAACTAGAAATTAAACATACACTGACTGAAATAAAAAATATCATATAGAAACCTAACAGCAAGCAGTCTAGAGGAACACAAGAATCAAGTCAAAGATTTGAAATACAAATAAGGAAAAAACACTCCATTGGAAAAGAAAAAAGAATTTAAAAAATAATGTGAAGATGGAGTAAGGAGTCTCTGGGACAACTTCAAGTGTACCAACATCAGAATTATGGGGGTGCCAAAAGAAGAGAGAGAACAAGATACTGAATACCTATTTGAAGAAATAATGAAGGGAGAATCCAAGATGGCAGCATAGGTAAACACCTATACTGCTGCCTCGCACAACAATTTCAAAACTACAACTAAAAGACAGAATGGACATCATCCAGAACCACAGGAAAGCTGGCTGAGTGGAAATTCTGCAGCTAGAAGGAAAGAGTGGGGCTCACAGAGACCCAGAGGAGCTGCAAAAAGCTGAGGTACAGAGAGACACACACGTGGAGAGACTGGGTGCAGAAGTACCTGGCTGGCTTTCTCTGATGGGAGGGAGACGGAGACTCCCAACGGCATTGAACCCCTTATCCTAGGACACTAAACCCCAGGTCCAGCCGAAACTCGTATGGGGCAAGTTTGGATTGTGAAAAGGGAGAAGTGCACAGAAATTTAGGAAAGTCGCAAAAGATCAGAAGTCTGATGATGCGCACAGCACTGTGCGTAGAAGACTGACTGCTGATTGTGCCGCTGGCTTTCACAAGTGGGTGGGAAACAGAGCCTCCCAACTGCGCCACTTCTACCTCCACTAAACCCCAGTTTTGGGCAAAACCCTGGGGACCCAGATTCGTATGGTCCCGAAGCAAAGGAGAGCTGGAGGGGAAGCAGTCTAGAGACATGCGAGAGAGAGCACTCACACACAGGGACCACTCCAGCTATTACCCAGTCACATGAGATTCAGGGGCCATGGAGGGTTGGGCCAACTAGAAGGCAAGACGGTCCTTTAAGCCCTGAGACTCCACCCATTCCAAGCTCAACAGAGAGGCTTTTGCAGTTTTGCAAGTCTGGTGTCATAAGGCTGAATCCAACACAGAAATTCTCCCAGCATAGTGAAAATTCAAAGACAAAGGAAGAGATCACAAACAAAAGAAATGGAGGAAAACAAATGACTGGATATAGAGTTTAAAACCACACTTATAAGGTTTTTCAAGAATATCCTAGAAAAGATGGATAAATTTAGCAAGATCCAAGAGGAGATGAAAAAGGACCAACTAGAGGTGGAAAAGGACCAACTAGAAATTAAACATACACTGACTGAAATAAAAAATACTATACAGAGACCTAACAGCAGACTAGAAGAAGGCAGAAATCAAGTAAAAAATTTGAAATCTAAAGAAGCAGAAAACACTCAACTGGAAAAGCAAGAAGAAAAAAGAATCCAAAAATATGAAGATAATGTAAGGAGCCTCTGGGACAGTTTCAAGCGTACCAACATCAGAATTGTGGGGGTGCCAGAAGAAGAGAGAGAATAAGATACTGAAAACCTATTTGAAGAAATAATGACTGAAAACTTCCCACATCTGGTAAAAGAAATACATTTAGAAGTCCAGGAAGCACACAGAACCCCATATAAAAGGAATCCAAAGAGGACCACACCAAGACACATCATAATTAAAATACCAAGAGCAAAAGACAAAGAGAGAATATTAAACGCAGCAAGAGAAAAACAGTCCATTACCTGCAAGGGAGCACCCATACAATTGTCAGCTGATTTCTCAACAGAAACTATGCAGGCCAGATGGGAGTGGCAAGAAATATTCAACGTGATAAATAGCAAGAACCTACAACCAAGAATACTCTATCCAGCAAAGCTATCATTCAGAATTGAAGGTCAGATAAAGAGCTTCACAGATAAGAAAAAACTAAAGGAGTTCATCAACTCCAAACCAGTATTATATGAAATGCTGAAAGGTACTCTTTTAGAAGAGGAAGAAGGAAAAGCCCTGTCAGAAGGCGACCTCTGTTGGCTAATTATTGAAACTGCAAACCCCCAGGTTGAGGGCCACAAGGAACAGAGAACAGACCCTAGAACAGCGGTTCTCAACCTATGGGTCGAGACCCCTTTGGGGGTTGAAAGACCTTTTCACAGGGGTCGCCTAAGACTATTGGAAAACACCTATTTCCCATGGTCTTAGAAACCAACACATCGCTCCTCAGTGTAGCAAAATGTAGCAATGTAGTTTACTGTTGTTATATGAAGACTGTTGCCCATGCTACACCACGATTCAAGACAAATTTTCATTTATTTGTATTTTTAGAAATAAATATTTCACAATATATAATTACATATTGTTTTTGTGATTAATCCCTATGCTTTAATTATGTTCAATTTATAACAATGAAAATACATTCTGCATATCAGATATTTACATTACAGTTCATAACAGTAGCAAAATTACAGTTATGAAGTAGCAACGGAAATAATTTTATGGTTAGGGGTCACCACCACATGAGGAGCTGTCTTAAAGGGTCACGGCATTAGGAAGGTTGAGAACCACTGCCATAGAAGATCCTGAGCTGGATAAAATCAGACCACATTCCACCCCTTAACCACTTGACAGATGATGATACTGATGCTGGAAGCTCATCCACTGCCTTCCCATATTCCTAGGAAGCATCATAATGCTGGACCAGCATACATTCCAGGTCTAGACACACCCAAAATACCCAGGTTAGCTATCATCTCTTCTTAGCTGATGGAAACCTTGTGGGTTAGAATCTCCTCCATCCTCCACTCCTGGATTCCTGCTCCAGAATATTCAGCAAGAACCCACTTCCCACAAACACATACTTGGCAGCTGCCCCCATCCCAGTTCAGTTCACCCTGTTTCAGGAAAGGGCATGCTCCCCCTTCAGCTCCCCATTCAGGTGGCACCATGATCCCTCCTACCTCAGTTCTTGACCTACCTGGAGCTGTCATTGTTCTTTACACAGGATAGAACTAAGGAGATGAGAGGAGGTCCCACGTGTGTTCTGAGCAGAGCACAGGGGACTACCACCTCCCTTGATCTGCATGTAAGACCTCTGTTGATGCAACATAAGATGACATTTGATGCTTCTTTTACTTCTTTTTCTTCATGTTTCTTTTCTAAAGTAATTTTTCATTTTACATTATACAACTGTTAGGATCATAGACTCCCAGAAAATATTTCAATTAAAGCTAAAGTCCTCTTTGATCATTTCCTATCTCCCTTCCCATTCCCGGACCCCCTGAACAGAGGTAAAAATAATAATAATGACTAAAAACTTGCCCCACCTGATGAAAGAAATAGACTGACATGTCAAGGAAGCATACAGAACCCCAAACAAAAGGAATCCAAAGAGGACCACACCAAGACACATCATCATTAAAATGCCAAGAGCAAAAGACAAAGAGAATATTAAAAGCAGCAAGAGAAAAACAGTTAATTACCTACAAGGGAACACCCATATGATTGTCAGCTGATTTCTCACCAGAAACTATGCAGGCCAGATGGGAGTGGCAAGAAATATTCAAAGTGATGAATAGCAAGAACCTACAACCAAGAATACTCTATCCAGCAAAGATATCATTCAGAATTGAAGGATAAAAAAGAAAAAACTAAAGGGGTTCATCAACACCAAACCAGTATTATATGACATGCTGAAAGGTACTCTTTAAGAAGAGGAAGAAGAAAACAGTAAAGGTAAAAATTATGAACAACAAATACATATCTATCAACAAGTGAATCTAAAAATCAAGTGAATTAAAAATCTGATGAACAGAATAAACTGGTGAATATAATAGAATTAGGGGCATAGAAAGGGAGTGGACTGATAATTCTCAGGAGGGAAAGGGGAAAAGGGATGCAGGGAGAGACTGGACAAAAATCATACACCTATCGATGAGGTCAATGTGGGGGAGGTAAGAACAGAGGGTGGGGTGGGAGCCAGGTGGAGGGGAGATGGGAGGAAAAAGAGGAACAATTATAATCTGAACAATAAAGATTTATTAAAAAAAAACACAAATACATATCTATCAACAAGTGAGTTAATCTGATGAACAGAATAAACTGGTGAATATAATAGAATCAGGAGCATAGAAAAGGAATGGACTGACAATTCTCAGGGGGAAAGGGGTAAGAGGGGTGCAGGGAAAGACTGGACAAAAATTGTACACCTATGGATGAGGACAATGCTGGGGAAGGGAAGGGTAGAGGAAGGGGTGGGAGCCTGGTGGAGGGGAGCTGTGGGGGGAAAAAAGAGAAACAAATGAAATAAACTGAACCATAAGGATTTATTAAATAAAAAAAGAAGAAGAAAGTGAATTGGTGTTACTTTCTGTTGAATTTAGTGCCCCATGGAAGCTTCCTTTGCATCCTGCTCTTCTAATGACTGGTTGTCTGCTTTGTCTGCCAATTCTGGGCTTTCAGTGAGGTGCGTGGGTGTTAACCACTGTGAGACACTGTCATCTTTTGGCTTTCAGCAACCTCTTTGAAGCTTCAAGTGATCTTTAGTTTGTGTCTGTCTCCATAGGACTTGGCTGCACACAGGAGAGGCCACACTGCCCTCTAAAGCAGCTTTGTTAGCAGCATGGGCCCAGGGCTGGACAGCAAAGTTTCCCAGGGTCTCTGGGATCCACCTTTGCCTGCTAGCCAGCTGTGAATCTTAATCACTCAAAAGTCTGTTTCTGAAAGGTCTTTAGGTGGAATTGGAAGTCTAGACATCTGTGTCTCCTGTGATGGGGAGATAGTGTTCAAATTTCAAGGAATTTAGTGTGTATGTGTCCCTGTCCCAGAGCTACTCCTCTGCAAGTGGCCCAAAATATTAGTTTGCCCTGGGCTGGATGGAGATCCTTGTATGCAGTCCAGTGGGATTGAGAAAGCTAAAAAGGGCTAATTCCAATGTAACCTTGATATTTGGGGCTAGTGATTTGAATCCAAGCCAACAAGCTGGCTTGCTCTACATTACTGATAACCTATAATTAAGTCCCTCTCTCCTTCGTAGATACTGGTCTTGCAGAACCTGTTATTGTGAACAGTGCACTGCCCCGAAGGGATATTTATTAATGCTGGCTCCAGGTCAGACCATCAGATATGGCTTGGCAATCCCCAACACCTGGGGGCCTTCTTGCAAGGCTCTTGAAAAGGACCAGAAGCATAATCCTTGTTTTGGGGACAAAGACCACAAGGAGGGAGATATAAAGGAAAGCCCCATGCGTGTTCCTTCACTCAGATTTGGAAGGCTGTTCCCTGAGTCCACTGGCGTATTAAACAGTGTCCCTCCTTTTTTTCTCAGAAGCTTCCTTGGTTTTCTTTGGTCTTCTGCAATAGCTGGTTCCCTGATCTTGGGAAACCAACCATGCTTGGCTTTTTTGGCCTATGGTAAGGGGACAGGGCTTAGGGTCCAGGTGCACAAGATAGGCCTCCAGAAGGCATGCCCTGCTGATTTTAGCAGAATTGAACTGGGGACTCCTGGCTCACCAGGACCTCAGCCTAGAACCCAGCTGGCATCTGGAGAAAGTGGACGGACATTTCTGGACCTGTGGACAGAATCGGTAACTTAGGGGCCCCAGTCAGTCAGGCCCACTCCAGTGAGTGGAAGGGGGAGCTTGATCACTTCCTCAGAAGTCATAGGTCTTCATCAGTTAAATTGGTCAGGAATCAGGAATCAGATGGACTGTGTTTTTAAACTCTGAGTGAATGTCTGGTGAAAGTGTGTGAGTGTGGAGGGAGAGGGCCTGCCCCCTCTGATCCTTTGTGTGGCTCCACGACCTTGATTACGAAATCTGAGTGGGTCCTAACCTGCAGTTCTGAGATTTGTCATATGGCATAATGGTGACTCACCCCCACGTGAAAGTGACCAGGCTTGAGGTTTATATGGGTGCACCTTAGCTAAGATAAATCTAAGCTCCCAAGGGATGGGGCCAGGCAGGCATCTGAGTGTGGATCTGTGAAAACAGGTCACTCCCTCCCTTGTTTGTCTCTCGCCACTGATCATCAAAGTGGGACAAAGTAAACCCACTGTTCTCAATTGCATGTTGAAAATTTTTCAAAAGGGTTTCAATGGATACTATGGTATTAAAATGAACCCCAAAACATTGAGGAAATTCAGGGTCATCTGGCCCTCAGAAGGCTTCTTAGATAAAGACTGGTCAGGACAGTCTGGAATGTAGTCACGAGAGTCGTTGGACACCCAGATCAGTTTCTCTACATAGACAGTGGTTAGAAATTGCTCAAACCTTGCCGCCGTGAGTCTGGTTCTGCATGTGTAACAAGGGACAGAGTAAAATTTTAATAGCAGGAGTGAAGAGGCAGGCAGGGCAGATGCAGGCTAAAGAGAGGTAAGCATGAGAGGAGAAAGCAGAAGAGAAGCAGGCAGGAGAAAAGAAACAGGTCCCTCAGAAGGGAACCCAACTCCCTGTTTTGCCAGGACCCTCTGAGGAAGTCTCGCAGTTTTACCACCTCCATATGTACCACAGGCAGCACCAAGTGCTCCTCCTGCTGGTCTGGAAGGTCCGGAAAGTCTGGAAACACCACCCACCTCCATCTCTCCTCAACCAGGCTCTCCAGGGCCATTTGGGCGGCGCTTGCATTCAGACGATCAAGGTTCCAAACTACAGCCGGCATGTCAGATGCCTCTCAGGGAGGTTCGAGGTGCCCAAGTGCTTGGTGAAGATGGGACCTTGCAGGAGGGAAGGCCAGTCTATTATTATCAGCCCTTTACCACAAGTGACATCTTGAATTGGAAACATCACACCCCAGCTTATTCTGTAAAACCTCAGGGCATGATAGATCTCCTAGAAATGATCTTCCAGACCCAGAAGCTCACCTGGGTGTGGGCTTCTACTTTTCACATTCTTTAGCAATGAGGAGTGCATGAGAGTAGTATCAGAGGCTCAGAAGTGGCTCCAGACCCAGGCCCCGGCAGGAATATTAGATATAGATAGATGGGCAAGGGAGGCCTTCCCAGATAAGGAACCTGATTGGAACCAAACTCAGAAGACGGAAGGGCCAGCCTAGAAAGATATTGGATGGCCTTCCTCCAGGGGGTCAGGGCCAGATCCAAGAGGCCCACTGATATGGCTAAAATCTCTGAGGTTTTCCAGAAGCCTGATGAAAGTCCACCAGCTTTCTATGAGAGACTATGTGAGGATACCAAATCTACACTCCCTTTAACCCTGAGGCCCTGGAAAAATCACACCATGGTAAATGCTGCTTTTGTAGGCCAAGTCCAGTCTGATATCAGGAGAAAATTACAGAAGCTAAAAGGGTTTGTGGGAAAGAATGCCACCGAACTGCTGGAGATAGCCAACAAAGTTTCATTAACCGAGACAGTGTGGCAAGGAGGGAGGAAGAAAAGAATACAAAGAAGGACCAATATAGAGGCTCAAGCTACAAGACAGATCAGAAAGGGAAGCAAGAAGACAGATCAGAGGGAAAAGGAAGAGGGACAAAGTAAGAAAATTGGACTCTCTTTTTCACCCAGAACCACTCAAAGCAGATCTCATTGGGCTAGCAATGGCTGATCCCAACTAGGACAGACCAAGCTCTTTTCAGGTAGGCCCCCATGAGCCCATGGTCAGCATGAAAATCGGGGGCCAGACTGTGGACTTTATGGTTGGTATAGGAGTTGTTTAGTCAGTAGTCACACAGAAAATAGCGTCTCTTTTGGGAAAGGAGGTCACCATTATTGGAGCTACTGGGGATCAGACTCATAGATTTTTCTGCTGCCCTTGCTGATGCCAACTTGGCGGTCATCAAGTAATTCATGAATTCCTATACTTGCCAGATTGCTCAGTGCCTGTAATGGATAGAGACCTTTTAGCCAAAATGGGTGCAGAAATCACTTTTGCTCCAAATGGCTCAGCACAGCTTTGCCTAGGTGAGGAGACCTCCCCCCTACCCCCCACCCCCGCCCGTCAGTGATCCTGTCCCTAGCAGTGCAAAAGGAGGAAGAATGGGGACTTTATACCCCCCAGTCAAAGACCTCACCATTAGACCCTGAATTAGAAAAAGAATTCCCGCTGGTCTTGGCTGAAGGAAATCCTCTAGGCCTGGCTAAGGACCATGCCCAGGTGCTAATCAAGTTAAAGCCTGGGGCACAGCCTGTTAAAATTGCCAATATCCAATTCCAAGAGAAGCGCACCTAGGAATCCAGGTTCACTTAGACTGGCCATGTCAAATGATGCAGGTCTCCATGGAACACACCACTCTTGCCTTTCAAAAAGCCTGGGACTAATGGCTACTGCCTATCTAGGATTTACCAGCTGTTAATGAGGCTCTTATAACCCTGCATTCAGCACTGCTGAACCCCTACATTCTTCTTCGACTCATCTGATTAGAGTTGGAATGGTTTACATGCCTAGATCTGGAAGATGCCTTTTTCTGTCTTAGATTAGCTCTTTCCAGTCAGCCTCTCTTTACTTTCAAATGGGAAAACCCAACTACAGAGGCCAAGGAACAGTTCACTGGACCAGACTGCCACAAGGGTTCAAGAACTCTTCTACTCCTTTTAGTGGAGCACTAGCATCTGATCTAAGTTCCCGGGACAGGACTTGGGATGTGTTCTACTCCAGTATGTAGACGATCTCATATTGGCCAGCTCAACATGAGCTCAGTGCTGAGAGGGAACACGAGCCTTTCTGAGACTATTCACTGAAACAGGTTATCAGGTGTCTAAAGAAAAAAGCACAGATTTGTCAGAAAGAAGTCAAATAGGCTTCCAGATCACCCAAGGGAAATGAAAGCTAGGGACTGAAAGAAAACAGGCAGTATGTGTCATCTCAATTCCTAGCACCCAAGGGCAGATTCGGGAATTCCTGGGAGTAGCGAGGTTCTGTCAAATTTGGATCTCAGGGTTTTCAGACTTGGCTAAACCTCTCTATGAAATTTTAAAAGAAGAAGAGAAGGCACCAATCGACTGGGGTCCCAAACAGGAGAAAGCCTTCATCACCATAAAGGCAAAGCTCACTGAGGCCCCAGCACTAGGGCTACCAGATGTGACACAAGACTTTAATCTTTTTGTTCACGAAAATAGTGGGGTATCCCTAGGAGTCCTACCCCAGGAGTTTGGACCCTGGCAAAGACCAGTAGCCTATCTCTCCAAGCAGATTAACCCAGTAGCCTCTGGGTGGCCCCCATGTCTCAGGGCCCTTGCAGCCACTGAATTATTAATCAAGGAAGTGGATAAGCTTACCTTAAGACAAAAAACTTAAATGTTGAAGTACCTCAGGCTGTTGTCACTCTGATGGAAGCAAGGGGGCAGCATTGGCTGACTCATGCTCGAATGACTCATTATCAAAGGCTGTTAAGTGAGAACCCTTGGGCACAATTAGAAGCAGTGAAAACTCTTAATCCTGCCACCTTTCTATCCATTGTTGAGGGGGCCCCTGAGCATTATTGCCTAGAAATCCTAGAGGAGGTTTATTCCAGCTGGCCAGATCTAATGGATAGGCCCCTGCCAAACCTGGACTTGGTATTGTTCACAGATGACAGCAGCTTCTTAGATAAAGGAAAAAGACAAGCCGGGTATGCAGTGGTATCAAACTTTGAGACAATCGAGGCACAGACCTGCCTGAAGAATGGTCAGCACAGACGGCAGAACTTTGGGCCCATGCCAGAACCTTAGAATTCAGTAAGGATAAACATGCCAACATCTACACTGATTCGCACTATGCCTTTGCTACCCTGCATGTCCATGGGACCATATGTAAGGAAATGGGGCTCTTGATGGCTGGAGGAAAAGGAATAAATGAGATTTTAAAGTTACTAGAAGCAGTCTGGGAGCCCAAGGAAATAGCCGTCATCCATTGCAAAGGTCACCAGAAAGGGAAAGAGTATCAGAAGGAAACCAATGTGCTGATGCCACAGCCAAGCTGACTGCTAAAGAACAAGTGGAACTGTCACAGATTATGTTGGCCCCCTGGCACCATCACAGATTATGTTGGCCCCTGAATTACCTGAACTTCCAAAGTACACTCCTTAGGAACAGAAATGGGCCCAGCAAGAAGGGAGCAAGAGAATAAAGGAAGACTGGTGGATACTCCCAGATCATAGAGTGTATGTTCCAGAACAGTTAGCTCATAAGGTAGACCTCCAGCAGCATGAATTCACTCATTTAGGGAAGACTGCCCTAGAAGATTTGTTATGCAGATACTACCTAATTGCCTAACTTCCCTCCTGTGTGCCTCAGTCCCTCCACGTAGCCTCCTTTATGCTCAGAACAATGCCAAACAGGTTCCGGTGGGACTAATAGGAATTCAGCACTGTGGGCAAGCTCCTTTGGAGGACTTAGAAGTAGATTTTACAGAAATAGGGCCTAGCAGAGGGAATAAATACCTGCTAGTTTTTGTTTGTTCCTTTTCAGGCGGAGTCAAGGCATATCCCACTCACACGGAAAAGGTGAAAGAAGTCACTAAGGCATTGCTGAAGGATATAATTCTTCAATATGGAATGCCTCTGACCATAGGGTCTGATAATGGCCCAGCCATAAATAGTACAACAAGTAGCCAAGGCTTTAGGAATTAAATGGAACCTACATACAGCCTACAGGCCTCAGAGTTCAGGGAAAGTAGAACACATGAACCAGACTCTAAAGCAGACTATGGCTAAGCTATGCAAGAGACAACCTTACTCTGGACAGATATCTTGCCTTTTGTACTTATGTGGGTATGTTGTACCCCTAGGGCCAGGGTAGGTTTCTCTCCCTTTGAAATTCTATATATGGTAGACCTCCTCCCTTAATTCGGCCAAAGGGAGATTTGAGGAAAATAAGGAACTTAGAAATCCAGAAACAACTACAAGGACTTGGAAAAACCGTCTTTGAGATACACAGATGGGTTACTGATCTACTATCCATCTCTCTAGGAACAGCCATATATCCTTATAAACCTGGAGACCAGATTTGGGTAAAGGACTGGAAAAGGAAGCCCCTCACTCCTATCTGGAAGAGACCTATCTATTCATATTAACCACCCCCACAGCTCTCAAAGTTGCAGGACTGAATATCACTCCCAGGTGAAGGCAGCCCACCAGCCAAGTGATACCCAGCCTGAGTGGAAGGTGATCTCTGACCAGAAATACTCCCTGAGGATCACTCTCAAGAAGACACTGGCCAATCAACCTGCTCCAAGGAATTCAGAAATGCCCTGTTGAATTCTCCTTAACACTAATCTTTCTTTCTTATCTCCTCCTAAAGGTAATATTCTCTGGTATTTTTGGATAATCATTGGCTTTATCTTTCTAATAATTCTCATTTTGTCTTTTTATGAGTGCCGCCAGAACCTGAGGCTAGTGCCCTTGCTGAGACACAGAAGCACCATAAAATTACTGCTTCCCACACAGCAAGGAAACAATGGCCTCATCATGAGTTGTTGGACTACACCTTGTCATGCTGTCCTTGGCAACATCTGCTTTGCAGGAATAGCCATAATACTACTCTTTGTCCTAGCAGTTCCCTGCTGTGGACCCCCACTGAACAGGAATAGAGGGAATAACATGCTCCCACTAATAATATTAGCTAGCACATACTTACCTCCTATAGGGACCTCTGCCACATGTTCTTGCTTAGAAACTCACTACCCAAATATGCTAGATTAGGTAAAGCCCCATCAAGCCAGATGTTTGTTAGCTATACTTATCAGCCTGCATCATGTTACAACTCCCCTACCAAATGCACATGGGGGTGGAAGCGGGGGATTGTATTAGATGGAAAAAAATGATAGGAGGTGCCACGGCCAATGTGCAGCTAATTAATGTTGCTCTTATTTGTTTCAGAAGTACCCAGGGCCAATATCCAACAGGTCGCCTCCCAGATGAACTATGCAACTCTACCCTCAAGGCTGAAAACACCACCTGGTGCTCTCCTGCTGGAACATTCTGCATGTGTGGAACCACTGCTTGCCTCTGCCTGCCTGTAAACTGAACAGGCATGCCTTTAACTTCAGAATTCCCTACAAATCCCTCATGGGATGCTAACCCCTTGTCATCACCCCTTTCAAACTGGAAGCAGTTAAGAGCGGTCATCGTCTATGTTCACCATAACATCCTGTAGTTGTTGTATCACAAGGCAAAGAGAAGCTTGTGGGACAAGGGATGGGAGGAATGAGAAGGCTAAAAAGGGCTAATTTCAATGTAATCCTGATATTTGGGGTTAGTAATCTGAATCCAAGCCAGCAAGCTCAGTGTACATTCCTGATAACCTATAATTAAGTCCCTCTCTCCTTCCCAGATACTAGTCTTGCAGAACCTATTACTGTGAACAGTGCACTGCCCTGGAGGGAGGGTTATTAATGCTGGCACCAGGCCAGAACATCAGATATGCCCTGGAGACCAACAACGCCTGGGGGCCTTCTTGCAAGGCCCATTGAAAAGGACCAGAAGCATAATCCATGTTTGTGGGACAAAGACCATGGGAGGGAGATATAAAGGAAAGCCCTATGTGTGTTCCTTCACTCAGATTTGGAAGGCTGTTCCCTGAGTCTGCCTGTGTATTAAACAGTGTGCCTCCTTTTTCTTAGAAGCATCTTTGGTTTTCTTTGGTCTTCTGCAACAAGATCTGCTGGAAACCTGGAGTTTCTATCAGCTCTCCTCTGTGGGAAAAGTACCAGTCAGGATTCTGGAATAGTGGGGTGTACAGCCCCTCCCTCAATCCAATCACAGGTGCTCCCTGAGACTATTCAACCCATAGGCTTGGCCTCTGATTTTGTTTCCTCTGAAAAGGTAAAAATACAGGGTGTGGCAGACAAGGCTCCTGAGGGTGGGGCAGTCTGTAGAATGTAGGGAGGGTTTTTCTTTTCCTGCCCTGCTGGCTACTGGAAGCAGCTAGTTCCTCTCAGGAAAATAACCATTTAGGTTTGGGGGTGTATGACCACATGCAGGATTTGTGGCTGCTGCTTTTCTACATCTCCCTGCAATACTTCCCACCCCAGCCTCTCATTAGGCACTTCAAGTCCACCCTGCCCTCTCTGCATCAAAGCCTCGGGTGAGTAGCTGCAAATGAAAACTCCTGTGCTCTGGATTGAAAAAGAAAAAGAAAATGAAATGGGCTTTCTCTCCCAACAGCTCCAGACCGTGATGGCCAGCAGCTCTGCTGCCTTTCACACTGGATGTTTCATTGGCTGCCGGTCTCAGCTCTGGTGTTACAGGCTGCAGTTCTGAGCCTGAGTTCTGGGCTTCTATCTTCGAAGGAACAGACCCTCCTATTGCCAAGAGCTCCCTCCTCACTCTCAGACTGCCACCCCTGGAAGTGGCTCAGCTCCTCTTGCGGCCTCATCCTTCCTTCCAGTCTTCAAGTGTTTTCTGTCCTTCCTTGATATAAGTCTCCTTCTCAGTTGAATCTCAGCTGGTAATTTCAGGTATATGTTCCCTGCTTGAGTTTTATTTTCAGTGTTAACATAAACCTAAACCCTAGGCTCAGTGGATGGAGCATCAGCCTATGGACTGAAGCATCCCTGATTCTATTCCAGTCAAGGGCCATGTACCTTGGTTGAGGCACATCCTCAGTGGGGGGTGTGCAGGAGGCAGCTGATTGATTTTTCTCACTCATCAATGTTTCTGGTTCTCTCTCCTCCCTTCCTTTCTGTAAAAAATCAATAAAATGCATTTAAAAAACAAAACGAGAACAACAACAAAAAACACATTGAACCTGTAAAGAATTTTTGTAAGTTTATTTGAGCCAAACTGTCCACATATGCCGGGAAGCAGAACCTCAATGAACTGAGATAATGCTCCAGAGAATGGCGGGTTACATTTATACATTGCAATCAAAGGAAAGAGATGTAGGGGGGGTTACATGAAATCCATTGGTTATAGACTAGAGAGGCGGGAGAAAGCAAAGTTGGGGGGACGACCCCTGGGATTGGATATAAATTAAAACGATGGACATATACTTAGGTAGGTGCAGGAACAATTAACATGATAATGAAGGAATTTGTGGTATTTGTCCTGGCACCCAGCACATTAGATTGTACCCCAAGGGGTTCAGAAAAAGGGAAGTTACAAGTTACCTAGACATTTCAAAAGGTATGTTATTATAGATGCAAAAAGATAGATAGGCTCAGTTAAGATAAATGTTGACCTTGTCAGTGAAAATACTGGTGTAAGAAGTGACTGCCCACCATAACTGCTTTTAGTTAGTGTTTAATTTCAGGCCATCCTTTGTGGTAATTTTAGTTCTCTGAGTCTGCAAGACTTATGCAGGCCTTCCCTGAGCCTGTCAGGTTAGCATGTGTCCCCTTTTGTCCATACATCCCCTTTTTGGTCATAAATCAATCCAAAGGATGCATTGATGACTAACCTTTTGGTGGGATAACGAGTCCCACGGTGCTAGAAAGGCTCATTCCTAGAATGTCTGTGTCAGCATGTCTTGCTGAACAGGGTGGACCACTGGGGATGGGGCAAGACCATAACCTTAGGTGGCATTTAAGTTCAAATTACTATTATTCAAAAAGGGCAGGTAAATGGGAGGCAGTCAGATACTATATGTCCTTGTTAAAAAGTATTCTGGATCATTTCTAATTTTTGAGCCATCATGATCCGAATCTTTTTGCTGTTCATCAAGTTTTGTTTTTCTGCATCTAGTATAACATTTACATACCAGGAACAAAAGTAACAATAAACCAGTAACACTGATTAGGAACAGAAAATGTCTATCCTATCTAATAAAAGAGTAATATGCTAATTTACTGTACCTCTGCTATACCCCAAGCCACACCTACCAGCTACGCCCACTGGCCAATCAGAGTGAGCATGCAAATTAACCCAATCAAGATGGCTATGGCCACAGAGAAGCAGGAGGGAAGCTTGGGTTGTCCCTGATTATGGAGGGAGCCAAGCTTTCCACAAACCCTGGCCATCCCCCCTCTGCTTAAGGCAATAAAGTTTCAATGGCTACCGCCAGGGAGCGAGGCTTGGGTTGCCCCTGGCAATGGAGGAAATCAAGCTTTCCACACACCCCGGCCATCCAGGCCTCTGCTTAAGGCAACAAAGTTTCAATGGCTGCTGCTGCAGAGCGACTTTGAAATAAATTTTACTGATTTGTTAGTTCTCACAATGCAGAACATCTGCTTTTTATTTTTCCTTATATTTGGGAAGCAAAAGATTTAAAAGTCAACAATATTTTAAAGAGTCATATGAATAATTTATTCTCAATTTATTTAGTCCTATAGTTATTTTTGTTTATCCTGATTATTTGCCAGTAGTTTTTTTGAATTCAGTTATTCCTTTAAGTTCTATAAATCTTCATCCAGTTCAAAGATATGGCCTGCTTAGAAGCCTGCAAGTGACAGTAAGGCAGAGTCCTTTCCATGAATTTGTCTAAATATATAATATACCTACAAATGCATCAGATTAAAGCAACAGCTGTCCATGAATGACAAAAGTTAGAAGTGGCATAGTTATAGATTTGACAAAACTTTGCTTTTCTATAAAATATAACATTCTAAGACAACAATTTCTTGGTAAATAATAATTCCTGTAAAATGACATAGAGAACAGTATAAAATTTAGATTCAATTATAATTTTAGCATCTGAAGAATAAATAATAGGCAAGATTTTAAAATGAGGCACATGGCTTATTGCAAGCAGTGTATTGAGCATTAAAAATAATTTATAACTTCTTATATGTGAAATGCAAATACCTCAAGTATCACTGGCAGTTGCTCCCAAAGGAAATCATGACTCTTGGCTTGCTTGGTGTCCATGACTGGACACATGCTACCCCCTGAAAATTTCCTGTTTAAACTTGTCTCTGAATCTTACTGAAGCAGACTGAAATCTCTATAACATTAATTTCAACAAAATATATGTATATAAATAGAACATAGTTATTAATTTTTATTTGACGAAGCTTCCCATGTAATGTCAAGTATTTAAATTGGCTTAATTTAGTTAAAAAATATTTCTTTTAAGAAGAGAGAATAAATCCTTGAGTCATTTAGGTCCCTTGTAATGTTCCAAAGCTATCTCTCAGTTAAAGTCATGAAATTTAACTTGGAAAAACTCTCAAATATATATAACCCAAAGATTATATCACACACTCTTTGTAATTATTCTATAGACACAATTAAGCTTAAACTAGTTTTAATATTAAAAATTTGGTTTGAACTATAGAATTAATCTCCCCCATTTTCCTCAGGCCAATAAAATATTGTATCCTAGGCTGAAATTTTACCATACTTAGTACACAGACACACATAAACATAAAGATTTATTGATTTCAGAGAAGGGAGAGTAAAAGAGAGATAGAAACTGTAGAGAGCACCTGAGAAGGCACATGTGCATTTTTAAAATTATTGTCAGGTGAATCCAATGGCGTTGGCAGAGCCATGTCCTGGAAACACTCTTTGCCAGAGGTAGAAGTGTAGTCAGCCTGATCTTCAGCTTAGGTGCAGGGGTGGGGGCGTTATTTAAATCAAGCCAAGCACCAGGAATGAATACAACTTGGGCCCACCCAAGAATGGGCATAATCTCCTTTTTCTTGGCTTTAAGTAAAACTTCCTATTTTTTTTTTTCCTGTATAAAATAAACATGCTGTAATGGCTCTGGGTCCCTGTTTCTCTATCAGAGAACAATGGTCCCACCCAGCCCCAGCTTTTTCCTTCTTTCTTCTGTCTCTTTCTTTCATTTTCTCCATCCCTAGCTGCTCCTACTCAGGAACCAGACCAATCTCTAGCCTCGCTGGATGCGGAGAAGAGAGAAATATTCACAAGAAACATCAATGATGAGAGAGAAACATTGGCTGCTTCTTGCACACCCCTCATTGGGGAAAAAGCCCATAACCCAGGCATGTGCCGTTGGTTAGAATTGAACCTGGGACCCTTCAGTCCGCAGGCTGACTTTCTATCCACTGAGCCAAACCAGCAAAGGCTATAATATATTTGAACTACCAATTTTTCCAGAGAAAATGCAAGAATTATTTGCCTCAAAAATGAATTTCCAGAGAGAAACCAAGATGGCTGCATAGATGAACACCTAAACTGCTGCCTTGCACAACAATTTCAAAACTACAACTAAAAGACAGAATGGACACCATCCAGAACCACAGGAAAGTTGGCCGAGTGGAAATTCTATAACTGGAAGTATAGAGAGGGACTCACAAAGACTCAGAGGATATGTAAAAAGCTGAAGTACAGAGACACATGCATGGAAAGGCCGATCGGCAGAGGGTCTGGCTGGCTTCCTTTAGTGGGAGGGAGACGGAAACTCCTGACTGCACTGAATCACACTTCTGACTGCACTGAACCCCAGTTCTGGGTGAGACTCATATGGGCGGAGCCTGGACAGTCGTAAAAAGAGAGGAGTGCACAGAAACTTAGGGGAGCTGCCAAAGGCAGAGGTCTGGAGGCACGTGCAGAGAACTGATTGCTGATTGTGCCCCAGGCTTTCTCTAGTAGGAGGAAAACAGAGCCTACCAACTGCACTGAAATCCAGGTCCAATTGCACTGAACCCCAGTTTTGGGCAAGACTCTGAGGACCCAGACTCACAGGCATCCCGAGAGTGCATGGAAACTCAGGGGAGCCAGAAAGGCAGAGATCTGGAGGCTCACATGAAAGGCAGAGGTCTAGAGGCACGCACATGTGCACAGAGAGAGCTGCAGTGATTACCGAGGGGCACTGAGACCCAGGAGCCACCGTGTAGGGCAGGGCTCATGGGAAGCCAAAGCTGTCTGCTCAGCCCTGAGACTTCGCCCCATCCAAGTTGAACACAGAGGCTTTTGCAATTTTGCAAGTCTTGTATCATAAGGCACAGAAATTCTCCAGGCATAGTAACAGCTAATCCTCACAACCAATTGGCTTGGAGGTCAATCCTCCCCACCCCCGTGAAACCAACAATAATCAAGACTTAACGACAACAAGACTGTACACACAGTCCACAAAGGGGTACACCACGAGTGTTCACCTCATGTAACTGGGGAGGCAGAGCTACTTGGCCATATAGGACACCTAGCACACAAAGCTACTCTATCAACTCAGGAAAGCAGCAAAAATGCCAAGACAAAGGAACAGATCACAAATGAAAGAAATGGAGGAAAACAAATGACTGGATATAGAGTTCAAAACCAAGGTTATAAGGTTTTTTAAGAATTTCCTAGAAAATATGGATAAATTTAGCAAGACCCAAGAGGAGATGAAAAAGGACCAACTAGAAATTAAACATACACTGACTGAAGTAAAAAATATTATACAGAAACCTAACAGTAGACTAGAGGATCACAAGAATCAAGTCAAAAATTTGAAATACAAAGAAGCAGAAAACACTCAACCAGTAAAGCAAAAAGAAAAAACAATCCAAAAATGTGAAGATAATGTAAGGAGCCTCTGGAACAACTTCAAGCATACCAACATTAGGATTATGGGGGTTCCAGAAGAGAGAGAGCAAGATACTGAAAACCTATTTGAAGAAATAATGACTGAAAACTTCCTACATCTGGTAAAAGAAATAGACTTATAAGTTTAGGAAGCTTACTGAACCTCAAACAAAAGGAATCCAAAGGGGACCACACCAAGACATATCATAATTAAAATATCAAGAGCAAAAGACAAAGAGAGAATATTAAAAGCAACAAGAGAAAAACAGTTAATTAGTTACAAGTGAGCACCCATACGATTGTCAGCTGATTTCTCAACAGAAATTATGCAGGCCAGATGGGAGTGGCAAGAAATATTCAAAGTGATGAATAGCAAGAACCTACAACCAAGATTACTCTACCCAGCAAAGCTATCATTCAGAACTGAAAGTCAAATAAAGAGCTTCACAGATATGAAAAAAACTAAAGGAGCTCATCAACACCAAACCAGTATTATATGAAATGCTGAAAGATATTCTTTAAGAAGAGGGGGGGAAAAAGGTAAAGATAAAAATTAGGAACAACCAATACATATCTACCAACAACTGAATCTAAAAATCAAGTGAATTGAAAATCTGATGAGCATAATAAACTGGTGAATATAATAGAATCAGAGGCATAGAAGAGGAGTGGACTGATAATTCTCAGGGAGGAAGTGGTAAGGAAGGGTGCAGGGAGAGACCGGACAAACATCATACACCTAAGGATTAGTACAATGTGGGGGAAGTAAGGGCAGAGGGTAGGGTGGGAGTTGGGTGGAGGGAAGCTATGGCAGAAAAAAATAGGAACAATTGTAATAATCTAAACAATAAAGATTTACTTTTTAAAAAGTTAAAAAATGAATTTTTATACTTCATGCAATCTATTATCACAACCATATAATTTCTCCCAACAACTTAGTTTGAACTTTTAACTCTTAAAAGCCTCAAATTTTTATGTGGCAAGTTAAATACTTAGCATTTCTTAGATTAGTAATACTTTCACATTTTTAAGGATATATTTTAAATAAAATACAAGACTTATTTTATTAACAGATTCAAATCTATCCTCTAGATATTTTATACAAAGCAAACTTAGATTAATATTTCACTATTCTGTTATTTCAAAATACCTAGGTATTTAATAATTTTTATTATTTAATTCAGTAAACTTCAAAGTTTTAAGTTACCAAAGATTTCGTAAAACTATATTTAGGTATATGTATAATTTAGGCACTGAAAAAAAAATTTTTTTTACTATATACTCTTCATTTTAGTTATATCTATATTTGCCTTAACAACTTTGAGATTTTAAAGCCAATTATTACCTAAATCGTTTTCTTGACCACTTTTGTAACAAGGATAACTCAGCATCCTTCAGTGACTTTAATGTGAAAGTACTATTTTATTTTCCTTTATAAAACAGGAGTGTCCTCCTCCCTTCACTGCAAGAGGATACTTCTACAGATCTGTTCTTCCCAGTGGGGAAATAGAACATTGGGGACTAGTTATGGTAATGGGAAATATTAATTATGCTGATAACCATGATTATCCTTTTTGTTCAAAGAAAAGACATACTAACCTGACTGGGAGTCATATGCCCCTGGGATCTTGGAGTCAACCTTGGAATGCAGTCCATTCTTATTCAAGAACTACATTATCATGGGAGCATTAACCTTGCTGCCAAACTCAACCTGTATAGTTTACTTCCTCATACCTGTAATCCTTACTTTCCCCTATAATCTTTGTCCCCATATTCATAAACAAGGGAAGAGCAAACCAAAATTCCTAAAAGATAGAAAACCAAAATTATATTGCAAGACAGACAGAAATCTCAATAACTGTTTCTGGTGGCTGAACCCTGAGAGAGGGAGCAAGAAGAGCCCTCAAGATTAAGAATTCTTTTTTAAAAAAAATATATTTTATTGATTTTTTACAGAGAGGAAGGGAGAGGGCTAGAAAGTCAGAAACATCGATGAGAGAGAGACATCAATCAGCCGCCTCCTGCACACCCCACACTGGAGTTGTGCCCGCAAGCAAGGTACATGCCCCCAACCGGAATCGAACCTGGGACGTTCCAGTCCGCAGGCCGACGCTCTATCCACTGAGCCAAACCGGTCTTGGCAAGATTAAGAATTCTTGACAGTTGCTGGGAGGTTCCTGAAATCTCTCTCATAATTTCAACCCCACCCCACTTAATTAGGCTTCCCCAAAGTGGGACTTGCCTCTTCTTTAAACAAGTTAAACAACAACAAAGAGACACAAAACATCCACAGTTTTATACAGGTGCACAGAACACACTAAAAGTTTATACCAGAGAATGTCCAGCATTAAAAATTACCAAAGCAATTCTTTTGTCCCTGGTTCGGGAATTTCCCCTCTCTAGAATTTTAGTATACTCTCAATGAACTACAGTATTTAAAAAAATGGGCTGCAGTCTTTTCTGGTTGCCTCTACCTCCCTTTGTCTGGAGAAATATTCCTAAGACATGTGTGAATGACCACATGTCTGCCCACCTCCACATTCTGTTTGCTCTGAGAAAATTCAGTAATGACCTAGTTTCTTTTCTATAGAGATAAATCAGACGCATGCTTCCTATGGGGGGAAATGGGATGTAGACATTTATTAACTTCAGAATAGTTCTGAGATAGTCTCTAAATTTTTTTATTAATTTCCATCTTATTGGAATAATTTTTTTCTATGCTTTTCCTTAGAAGCTTCTAATTTCCAAATCAAATTATACTTTCCATATAGTCATTCAGTTTAATTTCAGAGCTAGTATTTTCTAATTTCTGCATGCAAAATGTAAATGTAGGTACCCAAAACAAACTGCATTTTGGCCATTTCTAAGTTGATATTTTCTAGTTAAATCTTCCCATTTCTGTAAAGTACTTGTAAGTAGTAGTCTGAGCAAACTTTCTAGACATGTTATGTAGTGAGTCAAATGTGGCCTTAGTTTCTCTCCAAGCTGTCTTAAGCCACTGGGAAGGTTCGGGGTCTGGGAAGACAAGTCTTATGGTGGCCCCCTAGATGAGCCATTTAATTAATTATAGTTGCATTGGGACTTCCCTATGGGGTTCCTGAATTTCTGACACTTCCACAAATATTCCTAGTCACTAAGAATACGACAGAATCAGACTGGAGGGAGGATATGCCCCTTCATCTTCAGAGCTGAATGAGTTCAGCTCAATTATACGGTGAAGTTTATTTTTGCTCAGACTCCCAGAAATTTCAATTGAAAAGCCAAAATCAAAACCAACCACCCATTTTTTCCTCCACTCCCACCTTAGCCTGAGTTCTGTCAACCCTTAACCTGGGTTCCGTCAACTCTGATTCCACCTTGAAGATTTTAAAACACAACTCAAATAAAGCCAGCCCCTCTACCAAAGCAAAGGAAGGTCCTGGATCCAAGAGACAACTCACTCAAGTTCACCCAATAGGCAGAGAATTGGCAGGCTCAATGGGCCAAGTCCAAGTGATAGTCCTGGATAAGCTTCTTTGGAATCCTGCCATTACTACACCAAGTAATGTTAGCATAAAAACTATTGAAACCTGTAAAGAATTTTTGTGAGTTTATTTGAGTAAACTATTGACATATGCCAGGAAGCAGAACCTCAATGAATTGAGATAATGCTCTAGAGATAGGCAGGTTACATTTATATTTATACATTGCAATCAAAGGAAAGGGGCATAGATGGGTTACATGAAATCCACTGGTGATAGACTAGAGATGCAGGAGAAAGCAAAGCAGGGAAACCCATGGTATTAGATTGAAAAGTAAAGTGAGCCCTGGTTGGTTTGACTCAGTGGATAGAGTATTGGCCTAGGGACTGGGGGTCCCAGGTTCGATTTCAGTCAGGGGCACATGCCCAGGTTATGGGCTAGATCCCCAGTGGGGGGCATGCAGGAAGCAGCCAATCAATGATTCTCTCTCATCATTGATATTCCTATTTATCTCCCCCTCTCCCTTCCTCTCTGAAATCAATAAAAATACATATTTTTTAAAAATAAAACTATGTACACATACTTAGGTGGGTGCAGGAACAATTAACATGATAATGAAGGAATTTGTGGTATCTGTCCTGGTGCCCAGCACATTAGGTTGTGCCCCAAAGGTTCCGGAAAAAGGGAAGTTACAAGTTACCTAGACATTTTAAAGGGTATCCTAATATATAAAAAGCCAGGCTCCATCACGATTTTAATGACTGAATGGACAACTGAACAGGAGTTGACCAGGCAGCAGGAGTGGGCAGTGAGGGACAACCAAATGAGTGAGCCCTGGCCAGGGCGCTGCGGTGGAAGGGAGCTCTGTGCCCCAGCTGGGGTGCGGAGAAACTATGGATCTTCTGAGATCATGAGGCATGGCTGGCCTTCAAACCCGAGGTCCAGAACTCCCTGTGTCTGCTGTCCCCATCTGGGACTCAGAGCTCCCTTCAGAGTCCCTTTAGCTGCCTGGGCAGGTGCATGGTGGAAGGCAGAAGGCAGGAGATGGGAAGAGGGAGGTGTGGCATCAGTCTGGGTCTTACCTCCTACCAGCAAGGCAGGAGTCAGTCTAGGGAAACTTTCTCAGACTTGCTTGGTGCTGGAACTGGATGCATCCAAGCTCATGACAGGCTCCACAGAGGGTCTTGATGGCCAAGCATGCAAAGCCAGAGTGTGAGCATGTGGGTGTCTGCATGAGCGTGGACCCAAGCAACACACACACACTCACACACCCACACCCACATAGGGCCCTTGGCCATGCCACCTGGCCTCCCTGGACTTCACCCTTTAGCCCAGATCCTCCTGGTCCCATGCTCGGTGTCTTGTCCCTGCCTAAGGTTTCTCAGTAACACAACATTTGGGATTCAGGGTCAGGACTAGGAGCACCACCTGCTGTCTCCACCTGTCACCCAGGGAAGGGGACAGGGAAAGGCATGGGCTGGGGGAAGGGCTCTTACCACTCAGGGTTGGTGGGGAATCGGCCAGAGGAGACACAGCCAAGCTGCCCTACCCCACCCCATGGCCCACCCAGGACTGGTCCTGTCCCGTGTGGCCCGCCCCAGCCCTGGAGCACAGGGGGCATCAGGGCATGTGGGGAGCTGCCCCGGGCATACGGGGGTACCAGAGACCTGAAAGCAGGCTCTGGACATAGCTCTCTGCTTTCTCACCCTTCAGTTTAATAAACAAGAATTCTGAATGCAAAGTCTAGACATAGCTCTCTGCTTTCTCACCCTTCAATTTTTAAACAGATGTGAATGCAGAGTTTAGACATAACTAAACAGCTTGGCTGAAAAAATATTGATGCCTATGTGCAAGATCTTGCAAGTTCTTGATTACTTAGAAGGTCAGTGACTCTGTTTGCAAATACGTACCTGATTTGTGTAACCCCCTCCTCTGCTTGTGCTTAAATACTGTGCTGGAAATAAACTCGGGGCTGCAGACTCAAGTCTCAGACCCCCCAACCCCATCTTTTCTTGTCTGTCTTTTCTTATCCTCATCCCCTCAATCAGGTACTGTTCGATTGCCGGGAGGCTCCGGCAAGGGCACACCCCTTCCCTGCCTTGGAGTGTCTCTACTGGGCTTCCACCTCTTTGGGAAACTTTGTTTTTCCAGCTCTGTCCCCCTGGGAGAGCCATAGGGGCACTAGATCTCTTTCCTTCCTTCCTTCAAAAGCACCCTGTAAAGTACTCAGATAGCTATGCCAGGAAGGGATGGCTCAAAGTTCAGCAAGGGTTTACAATTTGCTGAAGGCACATTGAACAGTTTTCTCTTACCCCATCTGTGGGAGTGTAATCTGATTTAAAACCAATAGACTAAACAAACAGAAGTACTTTCTAGAAAGTCATTTTGGAAATATGGATCAAAATTCAAGTGAATTAGCTTTGGGCCAGGAATTCCATGTCTGTGAATGTGACCTAACTAAACAGTCAAATAAGCAATTATGTTTACTGTAGTTGTTGATGCCAGGAGAAGGCAGAAATAACCTGCCTCAAAATAAAGAGTTAGTGAAGTAAACCATAGTAATGTCAAACAGTCAGGGATAATACTGTAGCCATTAAAAATTATGTCTGTACATCCAATTCGTTGACATGAAAAGAAGGCCATAGCCAAATATTAAGTGGAGGGCAGAGGAAGCTCAGAAGAGGGCATGTATATTTATATATATGTATATTTTATATGTCAGGGAGATAATAGTTTAAAAACAGTGATTCTTCCTGAGGTCTGAATTTGTGTTTCAGATGTGGCAGTTGTCCTTTGGTGTCCCATACACACAGACATCCTTGCCTATGGGAAAGCCTGAACCTTTGCCGCACCTGTTCCTCTCTGTTGTGGCAATGGCCCAATCAGACATTCTCTCTCTCTTTTTTTAATTAAATCTTTATTATTCAGATTATTACATTTGTTTCTCTTTTTTCCCCTCCATAGCACCCCTCTACCCAGCTTCCACCCTTCCCTCTGCCCTTACCTCCCTCCCATTCCTCTCATCCATAGGTGTATGATTTTTATCCAGTCTCTCCCTGTACACCCCTCACCCCTTTACCTCTGAGAATGATCAGTCCACTCCCTTTCTGTGCTCCTGATTCTATTATATTCACCAGTTTATTCTGTTGATCAAATTTTTAATTCACTTAATTTTTAGATTCACTTGTTGATAGATATGTATTTGTTCATAATTTTTTGTCTTTTACATTTTTCTTCTTCCTCTTCTTAAAGAGTACCTTTCAGCATTTCATATAATACTGGTTTGGAGTTGATGAACTCCTTTAGCTTTTTCTTCTCTGTGAAGCTCTTTATCTGCCCTTCCATTCTGAATGATAGCTTTGATGGGTAGAGTATTCTTGGTTGTAGGTTCTTGCTATTCATCACGTTGAATATTTCTTGCCACTGCCATCTGACCTGCATCGTTTCTGTTGAGAAATCAGTTGACAGTCATATGGGTGCTCCCTTGTAGGTAATGAACTGTTTTTCTCTTGCTGCTTTTAATACTCTCTCTTTGTCTTTTGCTGTTGGTATTTTAATTATGATGTGCCTTGGTGTGGTCCTCTTTGGATTCCTTTTATATGGGGTTCTGTGTGCTTCCTGGACTTGTAAGTCTATTTCTTTTACCAGATGTGGGAAGTTTTCAGTCATTATTTCTTTAAATAGGTTTTCAGTATCTTGCTCTCTCTCTTCCTCTGGCACCCCCACAATTCTGATGTTGGTATGCTTGAAGCTGTCCCAGAGGCTCC
>PVJN01003944.1:0-95398 GCA_004026805.1 Lasiurus borealis | reverse complement strand
AAACCGGTTTAGCTCAGTGGATAGAGCGTCAGCCTGCAGACTGAAAGGTCCCAGGTTCGATTCCGCTCAAGGGCACGTATCTTGGTTGCAGGCACATCCCCAGTGGGGGCATGCAGGAGGTGGTTGATCGATGTCTCTCTCTCATCGATATTTCTAACTCTCTATCTCTCTCTTCCTCTGTGTAGAAAAATCAATAAAATATATAAAAAAGAAAGAACTCCCAATTACATACTGCATATATAATATATTTTTATTTTTCATTTTTATATTTATGCTTTTTAGATATGTTAGAATTGTATTCTCTCACATGTCTATAATCCTTTCACAATATGGTTATAAGAAAACTCTTGGAATTTAAGAAACAATAGTTATAAGAGGAACAATTACATTTTTTTACTTTGAAATTCTTTTTTTTTTAAATATATTTTATTGATTTTTTTACAGAGAGTAAGGGAGAGGGATAGAGAGTCAGGAACATCGATGAGAGAGAGACATCGATCAGCTGCCTCTTGCACACCCCCTATTAGGGATGTGCCCGCAACCAAGGTACATGCCCTTGACCGGAATCGAACCTGGCAGGCCTGAGTCCGCAGTCCGACACTCTGTCCACTGAGCCAAACTGGTTAAAGCTACTTTGAAATTCTTAAGTAAAATGTGCATAACTGTGTTTTTTTTTTCATATACTGTATTCTTGTGAGAATTAAGGAACATAGTACAAATTTGAGGTTTGTTCGACTTAACAAATGTTCTAAAATGAGAGAACAGGGTACACCTGCTTGGAGATCCTTTTTAAAAAATTATTTCATCTTAATGTGCTACTAAATGCACATCCTGAATTCACTCCTTTTACTTCAAATTGAATATGCTGTTTATATTTATCCAATTTATATTGTTTTAGGTTGTACATTTATGAAACTGTTTCCAGCTCTGCTTGTGTTGTGCTTAAGTCAAAAAAATGTACATAATTTTATGATAATGACTAAAGGCCCATTGTAGGAAGTTTCCTGCAGCTGTCTTTGCTGTCCTGCCTGCTTCCCTCCCTTCTCCTCTGCCCTACCTGCTTCCTTCCCTTTCCCGCACTCCTCCTGCTTCCCTCCCTTTTCCCCTCACCTCACCTGCATTCCTCCCTTCCCCCCACCTCGTCTGCTTCCCTCCCTTCCCCACTGCCCTGCCTGCTTGCTTCTCTGCAGCTTCACTCCCTTCTGCAGTGCTAGGCTTCCTTTCCTTCTATGCTGTCTTCAGTCTTCACACCTTGCCTTAATACGCAAATTAGCCACCATCTTGGTCGGGTTAATTTGCATACTCACTCCTGATTGGTTGATGGACATGGTTGGTGGGCATGGCTTGTGGATATGTGGAGGTACGGTCAATTTGCATGTTTCTCTTTTATTAGATAGGATGATGGCTTTTTGTAGCTATGTATTTTATATTTTAAACAAATATTTCTTCTCTTTTTTTTTTAGATGGCAAGTAAAAAATTTAGTGGTTTAGAAATCACTCTGATTGTCCTCTTTATTATAGTTACCATAATAGCTATTGCCCTAGTTGCTGTTTTAGCAACCAAGACACCTGCTGTTGAAAGTAAGTAGTGTTAAAAATAATTGCACAATATAATGAAGTTATAGGGACCTTTACTCCACAATAGTTAGGCTTTTGGAAAAGTAGTTTATGAGAAGGAAATGATAAAAAACAGATTTGGCTAAGTTATGTAATTACTCCAACTTATTCTATCCATTATATCCTAGTTATTTCAATGAAGAGCCATTGTAATTAAGGAATCTGTGTGCTTTCACATTAATCCTCTTCCCCACAGGGGGCTGCTTGGGAAACAGCAGAGGCAAATGTATCAAGGTGTTAATGAAGGTGGAATAATTGTCTACCAGGAGACTCTTCCAATTAGTGAAAAGATCTGGGTTTATACTCGGCTTTCAGACACTTGCAAAGGGGGGTGGAAATTGGGGGGTGGAATACCCAGTTTGTTTTAGAGTCTTAAAACAAAAAAAGAGAGAGGTTGTAGGAGAAAAAAAGGAAGAGGCAAGTGAAACAAGGTTTGAAATGTTTGCTTTCTTTATGAATTATTCTATTCTGAAGAAATAGTCAATAGGGTTCTACAAATCTATTTTTAAATATCACCTGGATCTTTTCCTTTTGAGGACTAACATCTGAATATGTGGGTTCTAATTTAATGCCGAGTTAATTTTATTTTATTATATAAAATATCCATGTATTATTTCAATGTAGAGCATTCACTACTTTAAGATATGAAAAAATAATATAATATCACATTTTATTTTATTGACCTTTTGTTCTACTTCAACTCCAGCAATTACTTCAACCCCTGGGCATCCAGGGTTAGGAAAATGTCCAAGTGAGCTATATGATCCTATCAACGAGAGAATAAACTGCATTCCAGATCAATTTCCAACAAAGGTCTGTAAATAAGTTTTTTAAATATTTTTTATGAACAGGTATATTCATAAATGATATTAAGATATTACTCAATATTGGATCAATTCCCATATTTTTTAAGACAGAAGTTAATTACACTGCACTCATCTTTTTAATATAGTTCTGTATTAATTGATGAGAGACAATAGAAATAATTGAGTTCACTTTTCTGTATCTCTATTCAATTCAAATTTAAAAGTTAACATTTTTATACTTAACAAGTTATTGTTAATTTTATAAACTTTCCTAAAATTCTATCCCCTCAAGTCAACTTATTAAACAAAAAAAACAAAAACAAAAACAAACCTTTGACAATATATAACACGAGAGAGAATATTTATTCTCAGACAGATTATTTATAATGGCATTAAGAAGTATCAGTGGAAAATAAAGTAACATTGTTTGAATATTAATTTTTTTATTATTTGGTAATTTGGAATAATCTGAAATAGGGATAATTACAGGCAACTGAATGGATTCATATAACCTTAAGTTGACTCTTTCTCGGTCTTCATAACATGCATGGGAATAAAGTTGTGTATTCACCTTTTTCAATATCTATATATTATAATGTATTATATATGTAATATAAATCCTATCTAATAAAAGAGTAATATGCAAATTGACATAGCACTACTATACCCACCAGCCATGCCCACCAGGCAATCAGAGCAAGTATGCAAATTAACCCAACCAGATGGCTATGGCCATAGAGAGCAGGAGAGAGGTTTGAGTTGCCCCTGGTGATAGAGGAAGCCATGCTTTCTGCAAACCCTGGCTGTCCCAGGCCTCTGCTTAAGGCAACAAATTTTCAATGGCTGCTGCCAGAGAGTGAGCAGAAGGCTTGGCTCCACTCCAGGCTACAAAGTTTCAACTGTAGAAGGTAAGTAAATCCCAGATACCAGGGCCTCTGCTTGGGTTGCCAGGGGAGCATGGCTGGCCTGCAAAACACCATAAACCCCTCACCCAGGCCACCCACACCCAAAGAGAACACCCACCCTGATCCAGGACACCCTTCAGGGCAAAGCAGCTGGCCCCCACTCATGCACCAGGCCTCTATCCTATCTAATAAAAGAGTAATATGCAGATTGACCATCAGTCCAACACACAAGATGACTGCCCCCATGTGGTCACAAGATCCTGCCCCCATGTGGACACAAGATGGCCACCACAAGATGGCCAGCAGGGGAGGGCAGTTGGTAGGGACCAGGCCTGCAAGGAAAGGCAATTGTGGGTGATCAGGTCTGCAGGGGAAGGCAGTTGAGAGGGACCAGGTCTGCAAGGGAGGGCAGTTGGGGGTGATCAAGCCTGCAGGGGAGGGCAATTAGGAGTGACCAGGCTGGAGAGGAGGGAAGTTGGAGGTGACTGGGCCTGCAGGAGAGGGCAGAAAGCGGTGACCAGGCCCACAGGGTAGAGTAGTTTGGGGCAAACAGGCTTGCAGGGGAGCAGTTATGCAGCTATCCGGCTGGTAGGGGAGTGGTTAGGGGGTGATCAAACTGCCAGGCAGAAGTGGTTAGGGGCAGTCAGGAAGGCAGGCAAGTGAACAGTTGGGAGCCAGCAGTCCTGGATTGTGAGAGGGATGTCTGACTGTCTGTTTAGGCCCAATCCAGGTAGGATAGGGCCTAACTGGTCAGTCAGACATCCCTCAAAGGGTCCCAGATTTGAGAGGGAACAGGCTGGGCTGAAGGACATGCCCCCTGTGCACACATTTTGTGCACTGGGCCTCTAATATTATATATTAATCATCATAATATTATATACCATTATACAATATATTCAAAATATACTATATGTTTTCCTATTATATGCCTATTGCATAATATGCCTAATATATTGTTTATCGCTATAATATGCAGATGATATGCATATATATAATCTGTTATACCCACAGCATATATCTAAATATGCATATCTGAATTTCATATACTTTTCTAATTAATTTGTCACGAGTAATTGAAAATTGGTGAGATATTTTTTCTAAGACAACTTTAGGAATAGATGGGTTCTAGTCCTTAATAACAGAAAAATAGCTAAATTCCAGTGTTTAATGTGACACACTCAGCAAATTGGACATATATTCTTTTTTTAAAGTTAATGTTCTCTTTAGGAAACAATTTAAGTTTAACATACAATTCTTTTAGGAAAAATTTGGATTATTAGGATCTTAAAGAGAAACAACATTTAAAAGCCATTGGTTTAAGGATTATATGCCTACTATTAGTCTTTAATGCATTCTGTTAAGCTGCTAAAGAGTGTTTTCAATGTGAAATTAACTATACTTATGCATTCAACAATTTTTAGCCAACCTATTTTATATTTGTCATTTAAGAATAAAAGGTGAACTTCAAATGGTGTTTTAAGAAATAACATTACCCAGCATATATTTATTAGTCAGCTATAATAAAATACCACTAATTGGGTGGCTTAAACAATAGACATTTATTTTCTCACAATTCTGGAAGCTAGAATTCTATCTTGACCAAAGATAGATGGCTAGAAGTCAAGAAGCCATCATGATTGGTTTCTGGTTAGTGTTTTGCTGATTTTTAGATAGCTGCATTCTTCTGTCTTCACTTGGACCTTTCTCTGTGTGTGTGAGTGTGTGTGGAGAGAGACAGAGAGAGAGAGAGAGAGAGAGAGAGAGAGAGAGAGAGAGAGAGAGAGAGAGAGACTTCTTTTTCTTAAGAGTTTACCAGTCCTATCTGATGAGCCTCACTTAATGACCTTATAATTTAGCTCCAATTACCACCTTAAAGTGTTTATCTCCAAATAAGGTCACATTAAAGGTTAGAGCTTCCTACATATGAAGTGTGTGTGGGGGGGCACAATTCAGTTAATAATACAGAGTCAACCCAGTATATACGATTACATATAATTCTATATGTGTACTTATATACACATAAAATAAAATAAGAACGTGAATTTATTTTATTTTTACCTACTGAAGTTTATGCCTATTGGTAGATATTTAATGCTTTAATTGTTTTACCTTTTCAAATGAAGCAGAAAGAAAAGTGAAGTTAGAAGAGGAATTAAAAGTAATAGGAAAAATGCCTGAAATCCTGAAAAAAAGGCAAATGATAAACATAAATAAGAAGTATCAACATCTATAGAAATACCCCAAACTATTAATATATTAAGAGCATGAGATGATACACATTTTTAAATTAATATTTTGTTGTATACATGTACTGTGATGAATGATGTTGTACACAGATTTATGTTTAAGTGGAGCCTCAAATGTGACCTCCTTTAGAAATATATCTTTGCATATGTACTTAGTTAAATGAGGTCATACTGCATGAGGGTGGCCCTAAATCCAATGACTGCTGTCGTTATAAGAGGAGAGCTAACACACAGAGGACTACAGGGAAGAAGGCAATGTGAAGATGGAGGTAGAGATTCCAATAATGTATTGTCAAACCAGGAAATTCGAGTCTTTAATGCATTCTGTTAAGCTGCTAAAAAGTGTTTTCAACGTGAAAGGAATTTTACTTATGAATTCAAGAGCCAGGAATTATACTTATGAATTCAACAGACATGGAAGAATTATTCCCTTTGGCCTCAGAGGGAGGCTGTTTCTGCTAATACTTTATTAGGAAGTCTAGACTCCAAAACGATGAGAAAATAGATTTCTGTTGACTCAGACTACAGAAAGGAAGGGAGAGAGAGAGCTAGAAACATTGATGAGAGAGAAACATCAATCAGCTGCCTCCTGCACATCCCCAACTGGGGATATGCCCTTAAACAAGGTATGTGACCTTGACCGGAATTGAACCTGGGACCCTATCCACTGAGCAAAACCAGTTTTGGCTCAAACTACCCTTTTTATGGGGGTCACTGCTGTTGAAAACTCATACAGTATGTTTTGAGGAAATTCATGTAACCCCATTTTACTAAATATTTATTATTTTAGCAAGATAGGATTATAATTTGCTTATTTATTGTCTGTCTCTTGTTTTTAAAACTTTATACCTTTCTAAATAAGTATGTGTATGTCTAATTTTATACATTTAAAAATATTTTCTAAATAAAGACTACTGTAAAAGACAATTTTCATGCAATCATTTCTTTGTATTGCTGGAATTATTTCTATGTTAGATAACTAGATATAAAACTGCCCAATTAACTCAGCCAGCATGGCTTAATAGTTGAGCATAGACCTATGAACTGGGAGGTCATGGTTCACTTCCCTGTCAGGGCCTATACCTGGGTTGTGGGCTCAATCCCTAGTGTGAAGCATGCAGGAGACAGTCAATACATGATTTTCTCTCATTATTGATATTTCTCTCTCTCTCCCTTCTTCTCTTAAATAAAACTATGTTTTAAAAATTGCCTGATCAAAGCCACACACACTTGAGAGTATATAATGTACATGTATGTATGTATGTGCATATTTGTGGGTATGTGCATACATATGTTTATCTGTTGTCACTTTAATTTGATGTTAGAAGAAATAGGATAGAAGATTACATGTATATATCATATAGCTACTAAAAGTGGGGATTTTTAACTTTTTTTTCCAGACAAATAGCCAAGAAAATAAAAACCATAGGTATTCAAGTTATGAGTGTATCACACTATAACATTTAAATATTAAATATACTTTAATTATAGCAGTGTTAACACATAACATCACTATGTGGCCCAACTTTTTATATAACCATATATAGTTTTTCTCCTATTCCACACAATTTTTCCATATAGCCACTAACGTTACTGAAAATACAGTATTTTGCTTTAAACATTGACTATAATGGCAGCAACTAGTTGCAACACCTGGCCCATACACTAGTTTAAATAGTTGAAGTAAACTTTGAACTAACAATTAGCTGGAAATAAGTACATTACATACATTATGTAGACTTGAATTCAGGGCCATGTCTTTATCTTTGTGGAATCATTTGCCCATTGACACATTAGTATACAATACATATTTTAGTTCTGCATTGGCTGTAAGACAACAGAATCGATTGTAATGACCCAGAGGGCAGAAACCTTAGAACTTACAATCATGTGCAGGTATATGGAAATTAAACACAACACAGGGCATCAATCTCTGATATGATGTAATCAATTCAATTGATAAAATATATTTCTTTCAAATGAGAGTAAGAAAAGAATAAGGGATATGTTAACATGTAAATAAACAAGCTTTTTTAAAAAAATCATTTAAACATTTTTTTGAGTGAATGAATGTTTAAGAAAATATAGATTGACACAAATGATAATAGTATTAATAATATAATTTCTATTATAAATGTTTTATCAGGCTATTTGTGAATCGCGAGGTTGCTGCTGGAGACCCTGGAATAATTCTATTATACCTTGGTGTTTCTTTGTAAAAAACCATGGTTATACTGCTGCAGAAATTAAAACAACAAATACTGGTGAGGATTGTTCTATCATGGTGATCCAATATCATATATTTGAAGTGGAATGAAAAACATGTTTAAAATTTTTTCTTTGGAAAATATATTAAATAGAATCAAAGGGAAAGTATGTATTCAAGAATGTTCAAAATGATAATATTAAGAATTTATTTTTATAATAGTATCTTCTATATTGAAAAAGATCAATATTTGTGATAAAACCCAAAACATTGCAAATATAAGAAAAAACATTTAATAATTATTAATCTTTGTAAAGAAAGGCATGACTCATACCAACTTTTTTTTGTTTTTTTAAGGACTTGAAGCCAAATTAAATAGGATCCCTTCACCCACAGTATTTGGAAATGACATTAACCCTCTTGTCCTCACAACTCAAAGTCAGACATCTAATCGTTTCCGATTCAAGGTTTGTTTTTTGAGATTTCTTTAAAAAAAAGTTAATAATGAAAAGCATGTTATGAGCTTACCATTTGTTCTACCAAGACATTTGCTCTCTCAAGAAACATTTACTCCATAGCAAAAGACTAATTAGACTAGCTAGTAGACTTCTCTGAGCTTGTGTACGCAAATGTAACATAAATAGTTCCTCAGCCAGTATTTTTGGAGACTTTAATAATGTAGTCATTGTAAAATACAGTATCTTAAGAATAAAACCCAATAAACTAGTAATTTTTATTGTAACTATAGACTGTGACTAAGAATTAGTTTAAATTTTAATTTGAGAAAAGGGTTAATCGTGCTATATAAATGTGACTTACACTCCCTAGTTCTTTTTTTTTTTTTTGGATCACTTATATTTGTGATTTTAAATAAACTAGCTTGTGTGTATGTTTTTTGGCAGTGGTTTACTAGTATGGTCTTTTGGATTTGAAATTGAAAACATCATGTCCTGTGCATATTACCTTTCTAGCAAAATTTTCACAGGAATTAAGGCATTTTCTAAACAAAATTTAAAACCATTATGGCATTTCTAAGAGGTAAATAATGAAAAGAAATAAGGATAATTAAATTCACAAAAAACTAGTATTCAAAAATCAACATTTTGTAATACTACTATTAATTTTTATATCAGTCAATAAAATCTTTATTTAATAGACAGTACTTTTATAACCAATTCTATTTATTTATTAACAACTTATGCAATGTATTTTGTGCACAGCTATTCAACAGTGTTAACATTAATTTTATGGCTAGATTAATAACTTATAAAATTATTAAATATACTAATTTCTATTTGAAATTTGAATTAGATATTTAATTCAGAACTGGAAAATTAAACAACAGTTTTGAATATAATAATGCTCATTTGTTTAAATCTTGGTAGATCACTGATCCAAATAATAGGAGATATGAAGTTCCTCATCAGTTTGTAAAAGAATTTTCTGGAACTGCAGCTTCTGATACATTGTATGATGTGAGCGTTACAGAAAATCCATTCAGCATCAAAATTATTAGAAAAAGCAATGGTAAAATTTTGTAAGTAATTGGAATTATTTTACTTTTATACATGGTTTCATAACTGTTCAATTGTATCCTATTTAAGAAATGGGAAAATCTTAATTTTAAATCATATTCAGAAAGAATAACTTTCCTTCCAAAAGAGGGTGGTCTAAATCTTTGTAAAGACAAATTCATACAGGGATTTTATTTTCTGCAGATGAAAATTACAAGGACAGGCCAATAAAAGTTAAAGGTGGAGAACATCAAAAATACATGTTAGCCCTGCCTATATTTTCATATACGTAGAACCCCTATCATGTCATTTGCCTATTACTTATTAAGTCTGTTGTCAATTTATAGGATCAACTAGCTACTATTCAGAGAGAGGATAATTTTTATAGTAGTATTAAAAGTCTTTTCTTAAGTATAGACATTAAATTTAATATAGCATTGAATGCCTTCATTATGAAAGTAGTGTGTGGAATGTTTGAGAAAAAACTTAGCAATTGTTCAGATAAATTCTTTTGTGTCTGCAAAGAAAGGTTAGTTAAGTAGTCAGGATAAAGTCCCCACAATTTGCCTCCCTTAAATATCCTATCTAATAAAGAGGGGATATGCTAATTGACCACCACGTCCTCACAATGATGGTGGCTCCCATAGCCAATAAGCAGGGAATATGCTAATTGACTGACATGCCTTCAAAGATGGCATCATCCACAGACACAAAATCACAGTACCTGGTTCCCTCAGCCCCACTAGGGCACATATCTCCAGAGTCCCCCAGTCCCCTTAGCCCCCCAGCTGCCAAGGGCCTGCCCAAGGTGCAGGCAAGCCTTGGATGGCCACTGCCCAGCCAATGTCCGAGGCTTAGGAAAGTCTCAGATGGCTGCATAGCCTCCTAGGGCTGCCCAAGGCTCAGATAATCAGGGCTGGCTGAGGCTTACACTGCTGGCAGTGGCAATAGCAGAGGTGTGATGGGAACATCGCCTCCCCTGATCACCAGGTCACCTCCTGTCCCTGAGGGCTCCCGAACTGTGAGAGGGGGCAGGCTGGGCTGAGGGATGCCCGCTCCAGTGCATGAATCTTCATGCACTGGGCCTCTATTATTTTAATAATTTGCAATTACCTTTATGTTAAACCACAAAAATATTAAATGTTATTTCACATCTCATAGTATGTATTTGATATGCATAAAATATATAACCTTTTTCTTTTTAAAGAAAATGATTTTGAATTCAATTTTAGCATATATGTTAGCAGAGGAAAGCCTGCCTGTGGAACCAGTCAGAACTGGATTTGAAATCTGGCTCTGCTGCCTACGAGGTCGTCACCTTAGCAAAGATGAATTCATGTTCCTAATTCTGTCATTTGTGAAAAGGGATTGATACAGATAGTTGTGCTTTAGGATTGTGATTAAAGGAGAGAATGCATGTTAAGGAATATATTGGTGATAATGAATGAAATTGTGTTGATGGAATTAACAAATTCTGCTTATGGTATAATTCATGTGTTCTTAAGAATTGACCAAGGTTAACAAGTGACATATTTAAAATGAAACATTCTGGAAAATAACATAGAACTATATCTAATAGAGTATCCTATCTAACAAAAGAGTAATATGCAAATTGACCATACCTCTGCTACATTCACAAGCCATGCCCACCAGCCATGCCCACCAGCCAATCAGAGAGAGTATGCAAATTAACCCAACCAAGATGGCTTTGGCCACCGAGAGAGCAGGAGGGAGGCTTGTGTTGCCCCTGGTGATGGTGGAAGCCAAGCTTTCCACACAACCTGGTGGGCACAGGCCTCCACTTAAGGCAACAAAGTTTCAATGGCTGTGTGAGCAGAAGGCTTGGCTCTGCTCTAGGCTACAAAGTTTCAATTGTAGAAGATACTAAATCCCAGATAGCAGGACCTCTGCTTGGGTAGCCGGGGTACATGGCCAGCCTCCAAACCACCACAGGCCCCTATCACAGTCCACCTGACACCCCAAGGGAACCCCTACCTGATCTTAAACAACCTTCAGGGTACACCAGCTGACCCCCACTCATGCACCAGGCCTCTATCCAATCTAAAAAGAGAGTAATATGCAAATTGACCATCACTCCAACACACAAGATGCCTGCCCCCATGTGGTCAAAAGATCCTGTCTCCATGTGGACACTAGATGGCCATAAGATGGCCATCAGGAGAGGGCAGTTGGCAGGGACCAGGAGTGCAAAGGAGGGCAGTTGGAGGTGATCAAGCTTCAAGGGAAAGGTAGTTGAGGGGTGACCAGGCCTGTGGGGGAGGGCAGTTAGAGATGACCAGACCCATAGGGGAAAGCAGTTAAGAAGGGAAAACAGGCTGGCAGGGGAACACTTAAGTATCAATCAGGCTGGCAGGTGAGTGGTTAGGGAGTGATCAGGCTGGCAGGCAGAAGTGGTTGGGGGCAATCAGGAAGGCAGGCAGGTGAGCAGTTGAGAGCCAGCAGTCCTGGATTGTTAGAGGGATGTCCGACTGTCCGTTTAGGTCCCTGGCCATCCTCAAGGGGTCCCAGATTGGAAAGGGAGCAATCTGGTTTGAAGGACACCCCTCACCCCATGCACAAATTTTATGCACTAAGCCTCAATTTTTTTTTTATATATTTCTAGATCATTTATTTCCTTCTTTTATGGTACAGGTTTGACACCAGCATTGGTCCCTTGGTATATTCTGACCAGTATCTACAGATCTCAACCAAGCTTCCCAGTGAATATATTTATGGTTTTGGGGAACATATTCATAAGAGATTCCGTCATGATTTGTATTGGAAAACATGGCCAATTTTTACCCGAGATCAACTTCCTGGTGATGTAAGGAACCACCTTTCTTATTTTAAATGAAATCACTATATTGAAGCAGATAGTATGTCAAGCCTCTTTGAAAACCTCCAGTGTTACATAATCCAGAAGTTTATTTATTGTAAGGGCAAGAATCGATAACTAAGTCCTAAATTATATCAATAAGTGACTAACAGATTTTTTGTATGTTTAAATAGGAATTTCCAGTTTATGAATGTTTTCTTTTGATTTTCATATTTTATCATTTTCTTGTCAGTCACTCTTGTACTTAAAACTATCATGGTATTGAAATAATTCAAAACTCGTAGCATGTTATACATGCTTTTGTATGATATAATATCTGCCTATCTATTGGAATCATATTGAGCATTTTATGCCTACTTCTTCCTCCTCCATAACATATTATAACCTTCTATATAAGGTCACACATTTGTACAAGGAGTTGATTCTCTCTTTAAATACTGAAACCTGAAGTTCTTTATCATATATTCAATGTCACTGAGGGCTCATTTAAAATTTCACCTAATAGCAATTTCTCCCAAAATCTTTTATGCAGAATTAATATTTACTTTCTAACATTTTATTCATATTTTAGTATACCAATCATCATAGTGTATTAGTTATGCATATACTAGTATGTACCTTACAGAATATGAGATTCTTCAGGACAAAGACCACATTATTTATTTATTTTTTCTAATTCATTATTTTTTTTAGTCAAATTATAGCAATTTTAAAAAATGTTTTTATTTATTTTTTAAAGAGAGAGGACGGGGGAGGGAGAGATAGTAACATCAATAATGAGAGAAACATTATTCTCCTGCACATCCCCCACAAGGGATCAAATCCACAACCTAAAAATGTGCCCCAACTAGGAATCGAACTATGACTTCTTGGTTCATAGATTGATGCTCAACCCCTTGGCCACACCAGCCAGGAAAATTTTAGCAACTCTTTAAATGCCAATGCTAACCATTTTATTCTTAAAAAATGAATAAGTAAATTTGTTTTAGAAAACCTCGCTGAGTACAGGATGACTAAAAATTTCTACCAATCCTTGTTCATATCTGTAATAAACACTAGGCTGACGACCTGATAGCTATTTTAAATGCATTCCTTCCTTTGAACCTCCATATCCAATCAGTCAAGAACTCTTATTTCTCTCACTTCATCAGTGTATTTATGATTTGCCTACTCCATCTATTCATCAGCTCTCAATAAATGTACTGCCAATGTTCTATGAGAGTGGACATAATTTGGCAATTCTCTGCAGTGCCTTGGGCATATGTGAATATAATGGTTAAACATGTCAATACCCTATCATGAGTGCTTATTAAAACTCATTTAATCATAATAAAGCATAAAATAAAGTTAAATAATTTCTTACTAGTACATTGTATATATTATATTATATATTTCATCTTAATATGTTAATAATTAAAATTGTTTTTGATGTTTTTGTGCTACAGAGTTCCACATAGCATATACACTGTAGTAGGAAAAATTAGTGTAGACCTAAGAGGCCTAAGAGGGATAAATAACAGAAATAACGTGGAATTTGTAAAAGCTATTTTAAATATATTAACATTTTGTGTTAAATGGACTTAAACTTTAATTTTCAACATTTTGTCTTATAGAATAATAATAATTTATATGGCCATCAAACATTCTTCATGTGCATTGAAGATACTTCTGGAAAGTCATTTGGTGTTTTCTTAATGAACAGTAATGCAATGGGTAAGAGTAATATATCTGATGATATATTTAAATGAGATTTAACTTGAAATATTTAACTACTTTCCTTATTCCAATAATATTGTTTGTGATATAGTATGTGAAATTATAAGTAGGTTTTGTAGTTAATAAGACATTGAATTTGTGTATGGCAGTCCTCTATTTGGAAAAAAAATGTTACATTATGATAGTCAGGATTTATCCTTTCTCTTCACAACAACATTGAAACACACCCATGAAAATGAATATTCCCATCCCATAGCCTTGTGTGTTAAGATAACTTACAAATAAAAAGGAGAAAGGTCGATATCGGGAGAAAAAGAAGAAATAGTATTTTATTAGTTTATCATAATTTAAGTAATGCAAAAATCTTTTGTTTTTTAATGTTATGAGTGCAATACCTATATTTAACAGATAAACTGATATTACTAAAAAGTCACAAAATTAATAATTCAGTAAGAACAGTAACGTTAGATGGTTATTCAGGCAATTATTGTTTTATATATAGAACTACCAAATTTTACTTGTTTTTCTTAGAAATAACTACTTGAAATGTAATTTAATAAATAAATCTTTTTGTTGTAAAATGACTGTTTTTCTATTCCTTGCTATGCAATGTCTATGGGAACTTTTGCCAGTATCTTTATAAGAAAATATCTGGAATATCCTTTCATAGACTTCATATATGGTAGCATTTTACTTTTTTCATGTATTTTCCTACCTTCAATATCTTATTTCCTCAAAATTATTTAAAAACAGCTTAAATTATGTGGTTAATAGAAAGCACTTTAAATAGATACTATAATTGTTTTTATCACTCTTAACCTTTTTACTATTAACGTACGCTTTTTCAAATTTTATGTTCTAGAGGTTTTCATCCAGCCTACTCCTATCATAACCTACAGAATTATTGGTGGCATTCTGGACTTTTACATCTTTCTAGGTGATACACCAGAACAAGTAGTCCAACAGTATCAAGAGGTATGTTTCAGGTTTATATTATAAAATATTTTTAAAATACATTTATTTTCATCTAACTTGCCTACATAGTTAATGACTTTATTTAAGATATCTGGAGACTGATAGCTAACTATTTGTTTAACTCTTACAATTTCTCAGTTATGAGTAGGTGGTTTATATTTTTGGTTTTGTTTTCTGTACTGTGAAATCTATGTATATTTTGATGTCTATCTATCCGATATATAATTGTGTATTATTTATAGGCATTTGAGTTCAGGAGTTGAGTTTTGTTATGAGGAAGTATCTTCAAGCCTCAGAATAGGCAATGAATATATGGGTTTACAGCTCTATGATAAAAATTCTAGAGACAACCGAATTATGAGGAAGGCTAGTTGGTAAACTCTCAGAAAATTGGCAATGACACTCAGGTTTATTAAAAGGGCAGATTTTGAAACACACTCTGAAGTCTTATGTTTTAAGGTTACCATCTAAGCAACTCTCACGTATTAAATAATATCCTGTTGTAAGTGAGACCAAAATGGGCCTTGGGGAGGTGAGAAATCAGGGCATTACTTGAGCCAGATTTTGAGTTTCTTCCTTATAATTGTTCTCCTGTGGCAAATATACTTTCTGGTATTATCATAGAAAAATAAATCATTTTTATTGGTATCAGATGTAGGGAACATGCTTATTTTTAAAGTCTTGTTATATTGAGCCCTGGCCAAGTAGTTCAGTTGGTTAGAATGTTGTCGGATACACCAAGATTGTGGGTTTGATTTCTGGTCACGTACATACAAGAATCAACCAATGCATGTATCAAGAAGTGAAACAACAAATCAGTCAATAAAATAAAATCTTGATTTGTTCATTATATTTTGACATACAATTCCTCTTTCCTAAGAAATTCTTGCTATAAAAACTGTTTTAATTAGTATCCAAAAGCCTAAAATGAGAGTAGCACTATTATACATAATTGAAAAATTAAGATGTCCAACAATTCCCAAATATCTGCCAGGGGCCCCTTGCCTCCAGCTTCGTCTGGAAGTACATCCAGAATGACGTCTGGAAGGTAGCTTGGCTATCTGGTCTAATAGCATATTATTCTTTTATTTTTATAGATTATTATAAAAATAAATTTAATTCTTGATTTAATTCAATAGCCCGATTTTAGTATTTAAAAATTTTACATAGTATTTTGATGTGTATAAGGGATAAATCCTGGAATATATATGTATGTATGTACATATAGATGTACATATGTATATATGCATATTTGTATATATGTATATACACACACACCAAAACCAAAGAATATTCATCATATCAGATACGATTGTCTTAATATAACCTAACAGTTTTAGTGAAAAAGAAATAATATGAGTCACACCCATATTTTCACCTGCCAAATCGTGTTCTCTGTTATTGTGATGAAGACACTGATAGTCTGTTTTGGTATGCAATGAACCTGCTTGGGCCACCAAGGCCATGGAAGAAGGGTCTTCATTTGGTCTCTTGGGAAGAGAAGCCAAGGACTACATGTGAATGAGATAAATGCATTCAAAGATAACTGAGCGGAGCCTTGTATAACATATATTTTATTAATTTATTTGCAAACTAAGAAACATGTAAGTGCCAAAATGTAAGAAAATAGAAACTGTGTAGTTTTAAACATCTTTTTTTCTACCATGACGACCATTCATTCTTTCAATCATTCAGTCATTTTGTTGTTAAAGGAAGTGAGAGTATGGTTGGACAGTTTAATTTTTCTCATACCTCTTTGATGCTATTAATATATTCTCTTTTATTTTACATGCTGTGCAAAATATATCTTTGCAAATGCTATTTTAAGTACTAACTTTCTAATCTTCCAACACAAAATAAACAAAATTTACAAAGCCGTTTTTAAGTGTTTCAGAAATGTAATAGAATATCTAAAACACGCTGGAAAATTTAAATATTTTTTGAAATATCTAGTTAAACTTAAATGAATGCTAGAGATATAATAGAGTAAGAAGCATATTAATATTAGATTCTAATACTTTTTTATTGGAAATAATTTATTAAATGTCTATTTACTTGAAGCTCACTGGGCGACCTGCAATGCCAGCATATTGGAGCCTTGGATTCCAGCTGAGTAAATGGAATTATGGATCACTTGATGTAGTGAAAGAAGTGGTAAAAAGAAATCGGGAAGCTAGCATTCCATTTGTAAGTGGCATAAAGTGTTTGGGGAATGTATACCACATTAAATATTGTCACATAATCATAAATGTAGGAAATTGTGAGGATAATTATATAAATGCATATGGGTTATTAAGTTGCCTTTTAATGATAAAGTACATTTTCTTACCATACATAATGCCCAAACCTATGTGAAATTTTGAGAGGTGGTAATAAATAATACTATAAAAACTACATGTTTAACTTTGGACAAAATCATGTTTAGTTTTTAAGTAGACTTTATTTCTTAAAGCTTACTTATATACTTTTTAATGTAATAGTTTATGTAATATGTAGGGTTTTTATACAATCAATCACATTATATAATAATGCATATTTAGTTATCACTGAAACAAATGTGAATAATCATAATGCTTTCATAATCTAGAATTAGAAATACTTATGTTGAAAATAACTCATTACATTTTTACTGAAATAAAAGGGATATAAGTTCATTTACTTTTTAAAAATGTTATATTTATAATACAAGTATTTTGGACTTAAAAGTTGAAGTATTAAACAGTTATTTCAGGACTATTTATTGACAGATACTCTGCTAAACTTTAGGATACACAGGTCACTGATATTGACTATATGGAAGACAAGAAAGACTTTACTTATGATAAAGTTGCCTATAATGGGCTCCCTGAATTTGTTCAAGATTTGCATGATCATGGACAGAAATATGTCATCATCTTGGTAATGATTATTTATTAATGCAATTTTACTATTTACTCTTTCATCAGTTAATAGATTTCCTATCGTTTCTTTTTTTTTCTATTGTGTCTGTGATGCTGCACTAAATCAGCTCTGACTTCTGACAGCCCTGTGAATGAGTGATGCCCACCCAGTCCTTTCTTTAACAGCCCTCCTTAGCTCCTGTAACGGTGCCTAGTGCAAGCCCCCAGCTTGTTTTATGGAGTTAAGCTGTATCATAATTGCTTTTCCTCTTTTCTTGCTGCCTCTTCTTTTCCCCAGCATTACTGTCTTTCCAGAAGAACCCCGCCTTCTCATGATGTACTGGCGGATGGACAGCTTCAGTTTTGTCATGTTTGCCATCAGTGACATTGCAGACTTAATTTGCTCGGGAGTCCATTTGTTTGTATTTCTGGTGATCCAAACTATCCATAGAGCTCTTTCCTCATGCCATGTTTCAAATGAACACTGCTTTTTCTGTTCTTCTTCACTGTGCATGGTAATTGGGAAAATTAGGGTGTAGATGATTTTAGCCTTGGTGACCTCTGCTAATTCTTCTATCATTAGGACCCTGGAATCGCCACAAGTAAGCGTGCCGATGGATCAAATTATGAAACCTATGAGAGGGGAAATGAACAAAAAGTTTGGGTAAATGAGTCAGATGCGACTACAACTATTATCGGAGAGGTAAATTATAATAGTTATTAAAGTTGTATTGATCAGATTTTCTCTTGTGCAGTGACAAAGGTTTTGAGTGTGTGTACACATGTGTGTGTATTCACTTTCAAGTCTAAATTTGATATGTTTTTTAATTGATTTATTTTTTATTAATTAAGGTATTACAAATGTGTCCTAATCTCCCCATTGCCCTCCAACCCCCCACTCATGCCCTCACTCCTCTGTTGTCTCTATCCATTGGTTAGGCTCATATGCATGCATACAAGTCCTTTGGTTGACATTTTAATTGTGTAGAGATAATTTAGACAGAGTAAATATTCTAATCATGTCTAAAACTAATGAGATGACTATTAGACAGATAATTTGTAGTGCTTACACACAATTAAAACTAAATATAAAAATATGATAAATAATTTATATTACAAAATTCTGATAGCTTTATGTAAAATGCATATATAAATTAAGTACTTACAGGCTGTGTATTAACTTTTATAGTTTATATTTAACCTTCATAATTAAATGAGATGGTTATGATTAGAATTCTTAATTTATAGGTGAAAGTGTGAATTGGAGAGAAGTGAAGTGACTTTACAATATCAGAGAGAAAATAAGAGCAGGAAACTGCCTAGCTCCAAAGTGCAAAATTTTAACAAGGATAAATATTCTTTTGGAGACAACTTCATAAGAGATATAAAAACCCATACTATCTAGGTATATTGACTTGGTAATTCCACTTCTGTAATTTAGCCAAAAGAATAAAACATGATAAATTGTGAAATTATATAAAAAGACATGTTTATTGTCGCATTATTAAAAATACTGAAGAATATCTTAACCTTCACTTTTTATCTCACTCATCAAAGTTAAAATTTCTGTTCCAAGTCTTCTTGAATTCTGCACTCCACCAGAAAACAAAACTGATTTTCCTCCCTAAAGAATAATGCATATATAAGTTGAGAACTTATATGTTGTGCACTAAGTTTTATGGTTTACATTTAATCTTCACAATAAAATAATGAGGTAGCCATGTTTAAATTTCTTTTTTTTTCTGATTAGACAGGCTCCATATAACAAGTCATTTTTTATTATTTTTTTTATTGTGTTACATATATACACATCTCCCCACTGCCCCCCCTCCCTCCATGATTAAATTTCTTAATTTATAGGTGAAAAAAATGAATTTAAGAGAGATGAACTTCCTACTCACAAAGCCTATTCATAAGTCACATAATACATTTTGTTAAGACCAGCTCTGTTGGACTTGCACAGATCACAAAACCCATATGCATAATTTATAGATAAAACAATACTGTCTATCCCAATTTATTTGAAATTGAATTCATCTAGCCCAGCATCATTATTTTAAGTAATAAGTGAAATAATTCAAATAAGCTTCAATTATGAAAAGCAATATAGTCTTGACTCTATTGTATGGTCAAATTATTAATTGAGCATAATGGCTTGAGTCAATTTCCGGGTTCTTTGTTAAGGAAGGTCAATTGGAAAACAAAAGGAGACATATATACTACTATTTGTAATACTTTAAACAATGAAAAAATAAATAAAATAAAGGCTATTAAGTAATAACTCTGCAAAAAGAAAAAGCAATACAGTAAGTGTAGAGTTTAATACAATGGACTTTGATATGAGAGTGCCTGGGTTTAAAGTTCTCTGTCACTTATTAGTGGTATGATCATGAACAATTTATTTAATTTATCTGCTCATCACTTCTGTTATAATTATAGTACCCACTTCAACTATAAAATCTTGATAAAAATAGTACCTGTGCCCCAAAGTTCTAGTGAAGAATAAATGAGTTAATATATACAAAAATGCTTAAACCATTTTCCAGCACAAAAGTGTCATACATAGATTTGTTAAATTGAAAAAAAATATATATACAGGAGTTTTTAATAATATACTTTTAGTAATATACTTTTTAATAATATACTTTAATAATATAGTATTTTATATATACTATAATATACTTAATTATATACTTTCTTTTATCAATGAATATATTATGATTTTTATTTTTAACTTAACCTACTAAGATGCTAAGAATTAAATTATGCTGCAGTCAAAATAACAGCCTCATCCATCCCATTTTCTTCTATTTTTCTTTTCACAAATGCTTCATGTTCTCACTCTTTCTTTTTTTAATTTACTTTCTGTTAAATGCATTTTAAAGTAGGCTTGACATTATTGTAAATATATATTGGGCGAGGGTTACAGCATTGACTAATAATTCTTGTACTCAATTAGTTTGAATTCTCATTTATTTATATTTAAAATGTATGTATATATGTAAATGGTCTATTCTTGTAGGTATGGCCTGGATTATCAGTATACCCTGATTTCACTAATCCAAGTTGCATAGAGTGGTGGGCAAATGAATGCAGCATTTTCCATCAAGAAGTGAAATACGATGGACTTTGGATTGTAAGTAGCTATTTTGTCAGTGATTTTGGACAAAAAAATTAATTATTCTTCTGTTATATAATTACTAAGTTGACAAGATATTTTATATTGTATGAACTGAAAATTAAAAGGTCTTATAATATTATACTTGCTATGCTAATGACTTAGACAAGAATAAAAACTAAAAGCTGAAAGTAGAGATTTTGTTAATCTTTAGTAATACAATTTAATAAATACATTGCATTTCAATTACTGAGGTGTTGTATCTTTATGACTAATAACTTATTGTTTGAAACAACAGTTAACAAGATTTGAGAATGTTAGTACAACTCCAAAAATATGTATTAAGTCTATAGTAGTCAAGCAATTGCAATAATATGAACCTAAATAAACCCTTATCCTTAACCTCTAAACCACTGGCTATAGGTTACATGTTTTACCTAAACATAAACAACAACAGCAAACAAAATCTTAGATAACTGATATATTTATTACATTAAAGCACTAATCTTTAAAAGTTTCCTTGGATGATATTTTCTACCTGTAGATTTTGATAGCATGCTTCTAGGGTTGTTATATTGAATAATATTGTATGATAACAGATGATTTAGTATTTTTGGTTATGTAAATTATAGCTGCATTTGCGAATGAACTATTTGGTGAACCTAAAAGTCTATATTTCAGAAAAAAAGTATAATAAATCTGAACACAGAAAAAACATCAAGGATTTTGTTCAAAGATATTGTAATAGTCCAGATTTTTGGAAGGAGAGATAATGAGATTTCAGGGGATAACTGTCTTTTCTTTGGCTGTTTATGTTCATCATATTTCTATTTCCTCGAAGTCTTTAATATTCATTTAGTCATTATTTTAGTTAATCATTGATTTATCAATTCAAAGAATTTGTTAGATAACAAGTCTTTATCTTGCACCAGCAATATATCAGGTATTTTATGAGTCATATAAAGATAGGAAAACTATGTTTTCTGCTGACAACAGGAAATTGAGTAGTAGGTTAAGCATAATCAACAGAATTTTGATGATAGGAATAGAATGAGATGAAGAAGCGTTAGTTATTAAAGAAAAAAATCGGTGAGCTCATGACGATAATACCTAGCTGCTGGTATAAATAACAAAAAAATACATTCTGCTCTTGAGTTTTGTTTTCAGTTATAGTGCTAATATCAATTGTGTATTTAATTTAAATTGCAAGTTTCTTCATTCCCTTTTTTTGCTTGCTTAGGAAACAATCTGAGCTTATTATAATGGAGTTAGAAGTATAAATGGCATTTTAAGAATAGGGAGAAGATGGCTGTACTGTGGAAAGAGAGAATACTCCCACTTCCTGCAACCATTCAAGACTGAAATGCCTGATTCAATTCCAAAGAGATAGGGAATGGGAGGAGGAAGAGCATCTGAGAAAGGCAGAGTCGTTCTGATGCTAACATAGAAGCATTTTGACTAATGCTTATAATATGACAATATAACATATTAATGAGAATTATTTCAAACCTCACTAATATCACTGAGTTAATTATACTATTTATAAAGAGTGGAAAGTTCTTACTGGAATGATTTCCAAATACTACTATTAAGTTGTGGTTGTTTTTTTGTTTTGTTTTGTTTTGTTTTTTGTTTGTTTTTTAATATATTTTATTGACTTTTTACAGAGAGGAAGGGAGAAGGATAGAGAGTTAGAAATATTGATGAGAGAGAGACATTAATCAGCCACCTCCTGCACGCCCCCTACTGAGGATGTGCCTGCAACCAAGGTACATGCCCTTGACCAGAATCGAACCTGGGACCCCTCAATCCACAGGCCGCCGCTCTATTAACTGAGCCAAACCGGTTTCTGCGTGTGTTTTTTTTCTTAATTTTCTTCACATTATTTTTTCCTGATAGAATGAATTATACAGTAAAAATAAATGTCATTTAACTGAATTTAACTCAACTTTTAAAATAGTTTTATAATTTGCTAGATATATAATTTAGATACCATGCTAATTTTTAAACTATAAGTTTAAATATTGAATTCACTTTGAAAAATTATGTGAGCTAAACTGTCATAGAAAAAAATTAACATAACACTTCAAGTAATTTAATAAAATAACTCTAATATGTATTTTAGAATAACTACATAAGTTTCCTTCTTTGTGGGCTAAGAAAATATTTGGAAAAAAGGAAACATTTATTTTTTAAAATCTGATTCACAATACTAAATGTATTCTTTTGAGTACCCTTAATTTTTCACATTAATTACATGTGGGTATGATATGGATGGGAGAAGGGAAGAGTAACAAAGCAAACATACTTCTGAGAAAAACAAAATTAATTAGTCACTTGATTAAGCCTGATGTCCTTTTAAGAGCAGAGACAAGAGATGTGCGGAATAAGGCTCAAATATGTACACAGTGGGGCAAAAAGAGATTTATAGTTGTTCTTTTGAAAAATAATGCAATAATTAATAAATACTAATATGTGAAAATACTCTATGCTTTGCATACTCACAACTATAAGACTACTTTTGCTTTACCCTGTAAAGAAGTACTTCAATGCAATTAACAGAGAAGGAAAAAGAAATATATATTTCTATTTATTTATTTATTATTGATTAAGGTATTACATATGTGTCCTTATATCCCATTCTCCCTACACACACTCATGCCCTCACCTGCCTTGTGTCTGTGTTCATTGGTTATGCTTATATGCATGCATACAAGTCCTTTATTTTACCTCTCCTCCTTACCCCCACCCTCCCCTACTTTCCTTCTGAGATTTGAAGATCTAATCAATGATTCTCTGTCTCTGCATCTGTTTTTACTCATCAGTTTATGTTGTTCATTATATTCCACAAATGAGTGAGATCATGTGACTGGCTTGTATTTCCTGAGTATGTGTAATATGGTGTATGATTAAAATCTCTTATCTTTTTTGTTTGTTTTGTTAATCGACATGCCAGAATATTCTTCCATTGATTTTTAGGGAGTGTAAGAGAGAGGGAGAGACAGAGACAGAGACACGGATATGAGAGAGTCACATCAGTTGGTTGCCTCCCATTGGTGCTCTGACTATGGCTGGGGATGGAACCTGGAATCTAACCAGGGACCTTCAGTCCACGGGCCAATGCTCTAACCACTGAGCAAAACTGGCTAGAACTCTCATCTTTTTTTAATTCAAAAACTTTACTTAAGTGGTTATGGTAAAAACAAACAAATAAAAATAAAACAAAACAAAAAACTAGTAAGTAGCAAGATAAGTTTATGGCTTAGGTTTCCATGGCAAGAGAATCAGTAAACTCAATATCTCACAATTCTGCTCCAAGATATGTTTAGGCCACTGGTTCTCATAATGTGGTCTTCTAGCCCCAGGGTTTCCAGACACCATTCCAGGGACTCAGTAAGGTCCTAACCCTTTTTATTAGAATAATAAAATGCTATTTGCCATTGTTCATTTTTATTCTCTCATGAGAAAATAGAAGCTGTGGCCAGATAAAGCATGCCCTGCCTGGTTGCTAGCAATGCCCATCCTAGAAACTAGATAAATGCCAGCTGAAATGAACAAGCTATGTTGAATAAATAAATGTGCTAAAAAATGTGTAAAATGATAGATGCACAGTGAAAAGAGTGATACAATGATTTAGAAAATGCAGTTGCTTTGTACTTGTAATTCATATTTTATCTGTAAAATTAACTCTAGATAAATGAACTACATTTTGTGCATATCCAATTCCTCAATCAAAGATACCTCTGCTATTTGTTATCTACATTCACACAAAAGCAAATAATATTATTTTTCTCAGTATAATGACTTGTTCAGACCCAAGGTAGATTCAAGTAGTGAGTATAGATAAGGAAATTTGTCTTTGGCTTAGAAGCTTATATTTATCTCTTAAAAGCAAAAGAATATGTGTGCCTTATATTAAAAAAATCCAAATAACAGGTTTATACGATTTATTATTGCTTCAAGTCCACTGTTCTTCTATTTATATCCATTTAGGACATGAATGAAGTTTCCAGCTTTGTTCAAGGTTCAATAAAAGGATGCAATGAGAACAAATGGAATTATCCACCTTTTACTCCTGGTAAATTTCCTTTGGTTATCTACTCATTAACTGTCGACTGGTAAATTCTAGCCTATACGTTCCTAAATCACAAAGTTTGGTAAAATGTTGAGACCCTGAAATCAATATTTTTGTTTATTTTACTTTTGGCCATAATATGTATGCCTAAGGAAAGGAGAATGATTTTAAAATTTGATATAGCATGTTGATTATTTTTTTATTTGCTGGTGGTTAACTAATTGATAAAAAGAAACTAAATTTGTTTGAAATCATAATTGAAGTGACTGATTTTTCATGAGCACTTTACTATAAGTCGGTGCAGTTACCAGAATGTGCCTGATGAGAATAGTTACATCTTGCATATTCTAAAAACTTTTTTATCATTTAATGTGGTTAAAATAAATAACCAAAGAAAAACAATGTGCTCTTAGTGGAATAAATAGCTGCAAGTACATCTGAAGATAGATGACAATAATTATTGTGACATCATATATGCCAGCAAATGAAGGTACAATAAAAAAAAATGAATGGTTTGTAATTATGTGACAAGTCTACATGTATAGAATTAGATCATATTTAAGTTAACTATTATACTATAAAGTTTTTAAATGGATCTATATATCTTTGATATGCAATTTAAATGAATATAATTCTATACATATATGTTAAAGGTTATTTTTCCCTTGAACTTATTTACTATTGTAATTAGGAAGCAGAATGTTCCTAATTACAGTGAAAATGCATATTTAATGTTTAGTCAACAAGAGTGGAATGTGGAGGCCTACTTGGAAATTAAATTCTCATTTTTAATTTTTTTAAAATGAATATGGCATTACATATCATTTAAGAATTTTAAAGATTAAAATACAAAAAAATATCTTATTATAGAATTAAAAAAGCAAAGAATTCATAGAAGATGTTCCTTATATATTTACTCCTAGATATTCTTGACAAACTCATGTATTCCAAAACAATTTGCATGGATGCTGTGCAGACTTGGGGAAAACAATATGATGTTCACAGCCTCTACGGATACAGCATGGCTATAGCTACTGAGAGGTGAGTGCAATTTCATTCAGAAATGTCTTTCCTATTTATCGTCTAGAATATATTTGATGATTTACTAATAGAATTGGAAAATAGCACAAGTGTAAGAAAAATAGTATTTTCATGATAGAGAATTTAATATATTAAGAGCATCAGTTCTTTTAGTATTGTTCATATATTTGGAACTTAGTCATCAAGAATAATATGGTATATGTATTTAACTATGATTCTCTTTTATTTTAGACTTAAAGTACCCTTCAAAATTTTTATTGCATTTGCTTTTCTGAATATAATTGTGTTCTGAGTATAAACTTCCCAATTGGCCTGGAAGGATCGCTCTTCTAGAATAAGTCTAACTATTTTTCAAAACCAAGGTTTTCAACTAAAATGCAATTTTCTATGCAGTATCTCCTAAACAGCAATTTTCTAATATAGTGCGTTATTTTTGTATAAAAAAGAACATGATGTAAAACAAAAGAAGGGGACATCTTCTCTTTATTGCCTATTATTTTTCAAGCATTGTATAAAGACCTATAATGCGACAGTCAATAAAAACTAGATCCTAGTTTCAACAAAGTTTTCATTTTTTTTAATCCTCACCTGAGGATATTTTTTTTTCCATTGAGCATTGACCTTTGAACCAAGAGGTCATCACCTCGATTCCCAGCCAGGGCACATGCCCTGGTTGTGGGTTCAATTCCCAATAAGGGAGGACTAGGAGGTAACTGATCAATATTTCTCTCTCATGGATGTTTATATCTCCCTATCCCTCTCCCATCCTCTCCCTCTCAAATCACATATACCAAAACATATACGTGAAAGAAAAACATAAATTGGTTGCTTCCCACAGGTACCCTGACTGAGGCTGAGTATCAAGTCTGCGACATAGGTAGATACGTGCCCTTGACCAGGAGTCAAACCCACTACTCTTTGGTCTCTGGGTCAACACTATAACTACTGAAAACACAGGCTAGGGCAATTTTTAATCTTTATATAATTAAATAACTACAATTCAGTTTTATATTTTTTTAATATATTTCATTGTGTTTTTTTTGCAGATAGGAAGGGAGAGGGATAGAGAGTTTGAAACATTAATGAGAGAGAAACATTGATCAGCTGCCTCCTGCACACCTTCCACTGGGGATATACGTGCAACCAAGGTACATGATCTTGACCAGAATTAAACCTGGGACCTTTCAGTCTGCAGGCCTCTATCCACTGAGCCAAACCAGTTAGGACAAGGTGGATAATTCTAGTAATTGTGAATGGTGAACTTCTAGAAACAAACAAAATAAAATACTTCTCAAATATATACATTTTATCCCAACATTGTTTGCTGTTATTTGAAAATGGAAACATTAATATATAATTAAAATCATTGTAACATGAAAATATGTATTGAGTTAAAGTTCAGGTTTAGACGTTTTATAATAAAATTTTTCAATGATTTTAAACCATATATTTCAAAAACAAATGTTGAGTGGATAAAAAAGCACATGTTTATTTAATTTGGTAAAGGAAGTCATTCAAATCTGAATTATTTCTATAATATTTTTCTCTGTATTTGATCAGAGTGCATTTAAACAGTATTGATAACTAAATATAAAATTGGAATAAACATTGATAAAATAGTTGCAAATACTATGGTGTGGCTCTAGGAACTGTACGTACTACATGCATCTGAAATTGAGACTTCAGAATTTCAAATATCAGTATTATTTTTAAAAATCTTATTTATTTAGGTATTTAAAATAGATTTTTAAAAAACATATTTTATTGATTTTTTACAGAGAGGAAAGGAGAGAGATAGAAAGTTGGAAACATCGATGAGAGAGAGACATCGATCAGCCGCCTCTTTCATGCCCCTTACTGGGGATGTGTCCACAACCAAGATACATGCCCTTGACCAGAATCGAACCTGGGACCTTTCAGTCTGCAGGTCGATGCTCTATCCACTGAGCCAAACCGGTTTCAGCTAAAATACATTTTTATTGATTTCAGAGAGGATGAGAAAGAGAGAGATAGAAACATTCATGGTGAGAGAGAATCACTGATTGGCTGCCTCCTCTCCATCGCCTAGTGGGTATCGAGCCTGCAACCCAGGGCATGTGCCTTTGAAAGAAATAGAACCTGGGACCCTCCTGTCCTCAATTCAACTCTATCCACTGAGCCAAACCAACTAGGGCCAAATCTTATTTAATAATTGGGTTTTATTTTTAGAGCGGTACAAAAAGTTTTCCCTAATAAGAGGAGCTTTATTTTGACCCGGTCAACTTTTGCTGGAACTGGAGTCCACGCTGCACATTGGTTAGGAGACAACACTGCTTCCTGGGAACAAATGGAATGGTCCATCACGGGCATGCTGGAGTTTGGTCTGTTTGGAATGCCGCTGGTAAGCAGTTTCACAGAATGCTCTTCATCCAAGCGGTGAATTACACTTAATTTTGTAATATTGTTATCTTAATGATTTTCACTACAATGCTTAGAAGTGTGTTACATAAAATTAAACCTTTAGTCTTAGGGAATTTATTTAAAAAAAATAGGGATCTAGGTAATGTATATAACATTCAGGAACATGGAATACATAAAGTTCAATCAAGTCACCATAAATCCATGGAATAAATATCAATATAAAGCCTATCAAAGATTATATAATAAATGTAAAGTACCAGATAAGATAGTACAGAAAAATCCAAATAAAAGTAAGTGTCAGAAGGCTAAAAATATTAAAATACTTGATTGTTAGTTCAGGTTAAAAAGTAAAGCTTTTCTCTCTATTTAAAAAAGATAAAGACAGATTAAAAAAATTAAAGCAGAGAAAATGTATACTAAGAAATTTTAAACAAAATTTTGTGTAAGTCTCTTTGTATTAGACAAAAAAGTATATAATGTTAACTTAAACACTAAAGAACAAAATAAATTAAAAAATACATTACGATACTATAGGATTCATTTACTTTTTCTTTTATATGCACTGAACAAAATGAAAACAAAGAACCTATCAAATGATAAAAAATAACACAAACACACACAGAAACTTGATTTTGGAAATTAAAAAATCACATTATCAAATTATTTATGAATCAAAAATAAAATGAAGAAAAATGGAGAGAAACACAAAAATTGAATGCTAATAATTGTAGTTATATCATAATGGTGAAACATTAGCTAAGTTGACATTTAAATAAAAACATATAATAGCTTAGACTCAAAACAAACCAAAAAAGCTGAATAATAGATACTTCTCCAAAGTGGACATACAGAAGTCCAAGAAATATGAAAATATGCTCAAAGTTACTAATCACCTGAGACAGTGGTTGGCAACTCATTAGTCCACAGAGCCACATATCAACAGTCCAACCATTGAAATTTCTTTTGAGAGCCAAATTTTTTAAACTGAAACTTCTTCTAATGCTACTTCTTCAAAATAGACTCACCCAAGTCTTGGTATTTTGTGGAAGAGCCACACTCAAGGGGCCAAAGAGCCACATGTGGCTTGTGAGCTGCAGTTTGCTGACCACTGATCTGAGAGATACAAATCAAAACAAATTAGAAGTGTCATCTCACACCTGTCAGAATGGCTATCAAAAACACATCAATAAACAAGTGATGGTGAAGATGTGGGGAAAAGGGTACCCTAATATACTGCTGGTGGGACACAGACTGGTGCAACCACTTTGGAAAACAACATGGAGTTTCCTCAAAAAACTAAAAATGGAACTATCATTTGACCCAGTTATCCCACTTCTAATAATATACCCTAAGAAATCAAAAACACCAATCAAAAAGGATATATGCACCCCTATGTTCATAGCAGCACCATTCACAATAGCTAAGATCTGGAAATAGCCCAACTGCCCATCAGTAGATGAGTGGATTAAAAAGCTTTGGTACATGTTCACCATGAAATACTATGCAACTATAAAAAGGAAAGATATTTTATCCTTTGAGACAGCATAGATGGACCTGGAGAGTATTATGCTAAGCAAAATAAGCCAGTTATAAGTATAACATTATCTCACTCTTATGTGGAATCTAATGAACAAAATAAACTGATGAACAAAATAGATTCAGGGACATAGGCGCATGGAACAGACTGATGAATTGCAGAGGCAAGGCTGGGATGAGGAGTGGGAGGGGAGAGATTAACCAGGGAACTTGTATGTACATATGCATAACCCACTGGAATGGGCAATAGTATGGTAAAGGCCTAGGAGGGGTGGTGTGGAGTGAAGGGGTTTAATGGGAAAAAAAAGGGAACATCTGTAATACTTTCAACAATAAAGATAAATTTTTGAAAAATGCTGAATATTGACTAAAGTGCATAAATTAAGAAAATGAAATAATAAAAACAGCATAAGCCCTAAAGAAAGATATAGGTAATAAAAGTGAGAAAAATTGTTAGTGTCATAAAAGCAAAATCTCTAGAGAAAAAAAAATACAAGCCAAATACAAAGATAACTGAACATTTGAATAAAAAAGACCCATCTATGGCAAGTTTTGCTCAAAAGAAAAGAAAGCATAATGAATGGTAGAATATATTTTGAGATTAGTTATTTATTTTAGTAACCAATTAATGAATATTAACCAGGAGTAAATGTTAAAAGGGAATATATAAAGACACAATGAAGTAAATAAAGTTTAAATTAAAATAAAAGTTAAAAGATGCAATGAAGAAAAAGAATAGCTCAATTAGAGGCAAGTGTGTAGCAAAAATGTAAAATACAGAAGCTTGGTTAAAGGAGAATATATGAAGACAGTAGCACAACACGATTATAAGTCATGCATATTAATCCATCGAGGCCAAACGTGTGCTATTCTGGGCATATTTGAGAATTTTTACATGACAAATGTGAGAATTTTTATATGACAAATAATAGATATATTTGTTGTCTAGGTTGGAGCAGATATCTGTGGGTTTGTGGTAGATACTACAGAAGAGCTCTGTAGAAGGTGGATGCAACTTGGGGCCTTCTATCCATTTTCCAGAAACCATAATGCTGAGGGATATCAGGTAAATTCTGCTTGCTTTCCTTGTTTTGAAATAAAACATAATCCTATTGTTAGCAAAGTACTTAAATTTATAGCTATACAAAAAGTGGTCTGAAAGCTTGTAGCATAATTTATGACCAAGAGTTAGAAGTCCTCTTCTCAAGGCCTATAAATATTTTTATACAAAAATGGTCAAATAAGGAAATTATGAAACATAATGTAGTCACTACATAAATATTCTATTTAAACCTAAAGCATATATAAGTATGTTAAGTCACAAATGTTTAAATTAAAGCCAAAGGTTTTATAGTCTGGGTTCTTGGATTCTAACAAGTTCCATGTAATTTTTTTTTTTCATAAAGTGCATAATCCTATCTAATAAAGAGGGAATATGCTAATTAACCCTCTCCATCACAAAGATGGTAACGCCCACAGCCGATAAGAATAAATATGCTAATTGGCTGCCCAGCTCCCACAGCCAATAAGGAGGGAATATGTTAATTGACTGCCTCACCCTCAAAGATGGTGGCACTCACAGCCACAAGATGGCAGCGTGCAGTCCCCTAGCCCCACTGGGGTGCCTGTCTCTGAAGTCCCCCCACTGCCCTCAGCCCTCCCCGCCACTAGCCACCCAGGGCCAGCCAGAGGCTCAGGCAAGCCTTGCATGGCAGCTGCCCAGCCATCCAGGGCTGCCCAAGGCTCAGGTAGGCAGGGCCGGCCGAGGCTTGAGCGGCTGGCAATGGCAGCAGCAGAGATGTGATGGAGCATTGCTTTCCCCTGATATCCAGGTCGCCTCCTGTCTCTGAGGGCTTCTGGACTGTGAGAGGGGGTAGACTGGGATGAGGGACCCCCTCCTCCAGTGCATGAATTTTCATTCACCAAGCCTCTATAGTAAAAAATGCATAATATGCTAATTAGACCAGACATCCTTCCGGATGAAGCCAGGGCTGCTAAGGAAGCCTGGGTCCCAGGTGCCAGAGGGAGGCCGGTGCCGGCAGCTGGGGGAAGGAAGGCCTGCTCTTGCACACGTTTCTTGCATCAGGCCTCTAGTTTACTATTATGGATTTCCTGTTTTTGTTTCATTTAAAGAAACACACAAAAAATTAAAGCCACTTACAAAGCAGTTTGAGTCCAAAGGCTTTCTATGATTAACAAAACTGGAATGACATATTGGGATAAACAAAACGAATGCTTTTAAAAACATGTATCTGAGCTGGTGGGAGCATAAGTACAGGGCATACTGAGCTATTCTACCGATTCTGAGAGTTCACGCTGTGGGCTCCCATGGACATATTTTTCAGAGGGATCGGGGAAATTAGGGTAAATCATGAGTCAGTTAAGTGTGTGGTAGTTAACAACGTATTTACAGTTCACACACTGATTACATATAGGGCCTTCATTCTGTTTGAGAAGGTGTACAACAATTCAGAATTTAACCTGGAAGGAGGCATAATGGAGCAGAAGTAAAAGATACGCATTGGGGAGAAGTCACTTTCTAGTCTCTCGAAATTGTGCTTTCAAGAAATGTGTGTTCAGGGGGGATCCTGAAATGAATTACATCACACACTGTGTTTTTCTAGGCCCTCTGCAAAGCAGATGCCACAGCAGAATTAGACACGATGGAGATTTCTTGGTGAGATACTAGTGTAGATAAAGGGAAAGGAGCAGGGGAAAGTGGAGAGAGCTTTCAGATCACAATTAGACCTGAACCTGGTGAGCTGAAGCCAAAGACAGGGGGTTTGATAGGGAGAGTCATGTTGGGTTATAGGGTTCCTAATTTGAAAGTGTTTCAGTCAGTCCCATGACACATCCTCAAGGGAGAGTTGAGCATTAGATGAATCATGTATCTCCCAGAATTGGGCCTGAATAGTATTCTCACCATCCTAATTGATTAGCTGGGAGCAGCCAAAGGAGAATATGGTTTCAGGGTAAGAAACATGATGCTGAGTCCAGGGGTCGGTAGCTGGTACCCTTAGTTAACTCTGTTACTCGTAAAGCAGGAGATGTAAGCAGGTGTGATCACATCATTGTACTTGGGCTGAGCATCAGCTGACCTGGCTTAGGCCCTGTGGAGAGACTCTCTTCTAAGTTGCAAGTTTGCAAATGGCCAGGTAGTTCATTTTCATGAATCCCTGGGACATCAGACTACCTAGACTTAGTATCTGAAGGCGACGGTCAGGCTTAAGGCAGCAAGTCCTCAGGGAAGCACATTTTAAACTCTCACGTGAATGTGTCACATGAAGTATGTCACATAGCTGAGAATGAAGCCAAGCATTGGGGAAGTGTGTACTCCATCTTTAATGGGATGTGCTACAGTGGCACATAGCAAAGGTGTGGATACAACAAGTCATGAAAATGTGAACCATTAAGTCAATCTACCACAAATAATATCAGTGGAAAAATTCCGTCTTAAAATGTGTTTTTATCTTCTTTTTGTGTATTTAAATGAGAAAATTCACTTTAAAATAAAGTTTAATTAAAAACTATTTAAATAAAAGCTAGAAATGCTCATATACTTTGATGATGAAATAGGAATAATTTCACCTTTTTATGAACAAGCTAAAATGTATACAATTTCCTTTTCAAAAATAGATTAAGTGCTTCTAAATTAATTTTTTATTCATATTTTAGCTTTCTTATTTCAGTTTCTCTTTTTATCCCATAGCATCAAGACCCAGCATTTTTTGGACAAAATTCTCTTTTGGTTAACTCATCAAGGCACTATTTGAATATTCGTTACACTTTATTACCTTTCCTCTATACTCTTTTTTATAAAGCCCATACGCTTGGAGAAACAGTAGCAAGGCCATTTCTTCATGAGTGAGTACAATGTTCAAGAACTTTTATCTTTCAAATTATACTTGCACATATATTAAGAAATTAATGGAGATAGATCAGGATGTCAAGTAGATTTCTAATCCTTATTTTTACATTTATATAAATGATTTGATGAACTGTAGAATGATAGTAGAACAGTGTTTTGGACAAGATTAATGGAGAAATGTGAGTCTTGAATATAATTAGAAAGTATAGAGAATGTATTAGGAAAATTATTTCAGTAAGCAAGATTAAATATAGGATTTTTTAAAATATATCATTTATATATTGTGAAAAGCACCTAAATATTCATTACAAATATAATATAGTGGGGAGGGGAGGCGACAACAATGAATGGTACTTATCTTTGTATATCTTCACTAAGGCAAGACCTTTCCTCAGGAAATGACTAAAGATCCTTCCAAATCCAAGTCAAAATGAAAGTTAATAATAATAAAAAAAATAAAGGGAAATATGTAGAATAGAAAAGTTTTCTGGTACTTTATGAACCCATCTTATAGGAAAAAAATGAATTAAACAGAATAGTTATTACAGATAAAAAAAATCTTATAATATATGATAGACTTTTTTGAATTCCAGATACACTATTTTCTTCCACCATCTTTCTTTCCTCCCTTTCCGTCTTATCTCTCTAGCATCAGTTGAACCATAAACATATAAGAAATATAGATTCTGCCAAGACCGATTTGGCTCAGTGGATAGAGCGTTGCCCTTTGGACTTAAAAGTCCCAGGTTTGATTCTGGCCGGGGGCATGTACCTTGCTTGCGGGCACATCTCCACTGTGGGGCATGCAGGAGGTGGCTGATCGATGTCTCTCTCTCATCCATGTTTCTGACTTTCTATCTCTCTCCCTTCCTCTCTGTAAAAAATCAATACAATATGTTAAAAAAAAAGAAATATAGATTCAAAATGACATATGAAGCAAGTAAAACTAAGCTAATAATAATTCCTATGGAAAAACTGTAAAGGTAAACCAAATAAGGAATTTGGATAAACTCATGTTTTATCATTATATTATAAACATTGTCATTGTTTTTAGGTTTTATCATGATACAAATAGCTGGATTGAGGACACTCAATTCCTATGGGGCCCCTCATTACTTATTACTCCAGTCTTGAAGCAGGTAGGTTTTAAAATTAATAAATGTCTTGCTTAAAGGATGTTTTATAACTAAATCTACACTGCATTACAAAACAGCTTCATAATAAGTAATACTCAAAAGAGTGTTTTCACTAATAAATGTCAAATTAAATTCTAAAATGTGGAAGACATTTGAAAAATTATAAAAATATTTACTAGATTTATGCTTTTAAAATACATAATGACGTCCTTCCAGATGAAGCCTGGCTGAAACACCCAAGGCAGCAGACATGGCTGCGAGGGCTGGGCCGCTTGCATGAATTTCGTGCATCAGGCTTCTAGTAATAATAATAAAGAACTCTTATTTAAGTAGTCACAGATATTTAAATTTTACTAAGTTGTACATAAACTTGCAAACTACATACATAACCGATATGATATACACATGTATGAAAATTATCTTGCTTTATTATAGGGAGCAGAGGTAGTGAGTGCATACATCCCTGATGCTACTTGGTATGATTATGAAACTGTAAGTAAACCTAATATCATAATAGACTCACAAGTATTATATTGTGAAACATCTTTACATGGAAACTTAAGTCCAAACATGTACCATATCTATTTGCAATATTTCTGTTATTATAAAAAATGAATAATTTCAAATTTAAATAATGTGTAAGATTTGTGCATTTCATTGTACGTGAACAAGTATATGTTTTGTTGCACATGGTTAATATGAAGTTATATTTTTTATATAAAGAGTTATATTATTTTCAAATTGTGAAAATAATAGGTCTGGAGTAAATTTAGAAAGCAGTGGTGACATTTTAATCCTGTTTCCATTTTGTACATTTATCTCATTGCCAGAAGAATGAGTGTTGACCTAATCTTAAAGATTTGTTTTTATATACTATATTTGAATATTTGGGAAAGGTTTTTTATATCAATGCCAAAAATATAATAGCAGCATTCATATACATATTCTATTTATTTAATTAAACAAGACATTTTGAAAAGAGTTTTTTAAAGGCATTATTTTGCATATCATTTATATTTGTTAAGTAGTTCTTTTATTTCTATAGAAACTCTGATTTTTAAAAAATCATTTTTAGACACATAGTTAACTATAAAAGAATAAAATAGGGCTGTTTAAGATTGTTAATTATTGTAGCAGGTATTTCTATGTTTTTTGGATGTTGTTGTTTTGATTTTTTCTTTTTGAGAAAAATAAACTAATTTTTCCTCTAATTTGCTTAGTAAACTGAAAAAAAGTATGTTCTTTAAAAGTTAGAAAATGATATTTACTTGGATGACATTAATCATCATACTAAAAATTATCTCTACATATAAATTTTAATGTTTGTATAATAGGGTGTAAAGTCTATACTACTAACAAAAAAATCTTCTTAACTTCCAAATATTAGGGTATAAAAAGACCATGGAGGAAACAGCGTATTAATATGTATCTCCCAGGAGACAAAATAGGATTACATCTTAGAGGAGGTTATATTATCCCCATTCAGCAACCCGCTGTGACTACAGCTGCAAGGTAACATGAAGAATTATAACTAAAATATAAAATTTAATTTCTTTTAAAATTTCATAATGTTTAAGAATCTAAGATTAATGTTTAGTTATTTAGCAGAAGAAGTTTGACATATGGAGGAAATACTTACCATCATGGTTATAAAAAGAAGAATTAAATTATCTATATTAATACAAATTTGTTAATTTTAAACATAGACCTAAATATATTGGAAATTTATTTTCTGTGCTAAAATGTATTGATATTCTTTATAGAATATGTATAATTAATACTATAAAGTTAATTACTGATTCATATAAAATATGAAATGTTAAAGTAAATTCTATACTTGACAAAAGTATCAGTTTTTAAATATTTGGATTTTCAATACCTAAATATCACAATACTTTTTAGTTTGCTATAGTGTTTTACTTTTAAGTTGGTAAATGAGATAGACAGTTGTTTAAAGAACAAGATAGAAACTAAATTGTTCAGTAAGAATCAAACCCAGAAATATTTAGAAAAAAAGAAGTAACTTGAAAATTCAGGTGCTTCCTTTTGCAGCATTCATTCTGCGTGTGAAGGCACAGAAGGCATCATATTGAATTCACATGTTTCCTCAGATTCTGCAACCCCCAACACATAGTCACTCACTATTCCTTACCCTGATGTATTCTTTTCATAACATTAAGAATATCTGGAATTATGTTACGTATGTATTTGTGTATGTAGTGTGTTTACTTTTCTAGACTACAATTCCATGAAGGCAAGACTTGACTTTTGACTACTCTAGTACTCACACACATAATAGTATCTGGCCCCTAATAAGCTGGCTTTCTATTTTCTCTAAACATTTGTTAAAGGAACAAATTAATAAGTGAAGGGATGTGCTAGTAATTTCAGTATTTTGGCATTCTAGAATTGTTTACTTTAATATTGTAACTGTTTGGTGACTGTTCTCAGAACAATGAATTTTACACTAAAGCTGCGTTCAACAAGAGAAACATACACTTTGGTGCATGTATGCTGGAAGGAATAGACCAGTTACCTATAACATATAGTTTCAGGGGTATTATTTTAGGTTAAAACCTAAAATGATATATAACAAAAAAAATTTAGTGATCCCATGCCCCATTTCTTATATTAGAATTAGCTTCCTTTCTAAGATTATTAGAGATCTTATTAAGTGCTTACAAACTTACAAAACACTTAAATAGCTGATGTTAGGCTTTTTATATAACATATAGCCTTGATATATTGGAATTTTGGATTCATTGAAATGTGAGAAATGTATGATGTATTGAGCATTCATAAGATATATTTAAATTGTTCTCATTTTAATTGAAATATACTATCTCTGAATTGCTGGCGAATTAGCTTCCAAGAACTTCTGTATTTATTATATTCATTCCTTTAATTTATTTTTTAATCTTACAAATTATTTCATCATTAACATTTTTAATGAGCATAGACATGAATTTTATTAATCTCTTTTCATATGAATGTGGAATTCATAAAAAAATCCATTAGTTTGCAATGGGCTTATTTAGAGAAACTTTTAATATTATACATTTATTCTTAAACATATGCTTACAAACTTACTTAACAGCCGAAAGAACCCTCTAGGACTGATAGTTGCATTAGATGAAGATAACACAGCAAAAGGAGACTTTTTCTGGGATGATGGAGAAACTAAAGGTACGTCTCAAAGGGGATATGCTTCTTTTTTAATTACTGATTTCAGAGAGGAAGGGAGTGAGAAAAAGAAATAGAAACATCAGTGAGGAGAGAGAAACCTTGATAGGCTGCCACCTGCATGCTCCCCGCTGGGGATCCAGCACACAACTCGGCCATATGTCCTGACCAGGAATTGTACCATGACCTCCTAGTTCATAGGTCAACACTCAACCACTGAGCCTCGCCAGTCAGGCAAGGAGATATGCTTTAAATGTTCATTCTGATAATGGAAAATTTTGACTTCATTCATATAAAGTTGCATTCATTTCAAAAGTGTCACATGTTTTAATTTTTAGTTCCTGTTCTTAATATCCTTTAGGGTCTATGTTACTTAATAAAATTTAACATTGTTAGTTAAACTACATTTTAATAGCAATATTTAGTTTTGCTATTGGATCACTATAAATGTCCTTGACCAGTATAGTGAGTTTATTAGATTCTTCTTGCTTAAACTAGTTAAATACACATGTATAAATCACATCAAATTTTCAACTGTTACATGATTCTAGTGATTAAAAATAAAGTTTTATTACTGTAAAAACAAAGAGAAATATATTTAAAGGTGTCAAATTACTTTCTAAGAATGTTACTATGTAAATGGCTCCTAATTTATCTCACTTATTGTGTCTTTAATTTTATTTTGTAAGCCCAAACTTGGTAATTCAATAAACCAAGAGAATGAAGAACCAATTCTTTCAAATATCTAATTATGCCAATAGAAAATATATCTGTTTGGCTATAATTTGTCTATTGTAGTTACCTTCATAAGTTTGTGAAGTATTTGTATCCCATTTCTCTTAGTAGAGGGGGCTCTAAGGTATGTATATATATATATATATATTTTATACAAAATAATTTATTCCTATTTTATAGGACACTGATTCTCTGCATATTAAAGAGACTACCCCTGTGCCTTTAAACATCTAAATATTTCTAAATTAACTCCAAGAGGTAGTTTCATTGCTGTGCTCTTTTATAATTTGAAAATATGGAATATGTGAAAATCCCATTTTATCAAGTTTTATCTATGGAACCATGAATTACCACAATAACTAATACCACAATATACATGTTCTACATACAATTTTTCCCTTGTCAGCTGATGATAATTTCATCTCTTCAAAATGCTGAAAACCCTAGAATTGATTTCTTTCTTCAACCTGGGAATTTTTCTTGGTTCTACCTTACATGGGTGCCCTCATCAGGCCATCTCTGTCATCACTACCATTTACTTTATTATAATACTAGAGGCCTGGTGAATAAAATTCACGCACGTGAGGGGAGAGAATCCCCTCAACCCAGCCTGCACCCTCCCTAATACAAAGACCTTTTGGAGGATGTCCAACATCCCTCTCACAATCTGGGACCTCTGGATCCTAACCTGCTTGCCTGCCTGATCACCCCTAACTGCCCTGCCCCATTGGCCTGGTCACCCCCATCTACCCTCCCCGCCCTTCCCCTCCGTTGCTGGTTTGGTCATCCCTTAGTGCCTCCCCACCCCCTGCCAGCCAGGTTGCCCCAACTACCCTCCTCTGCTGGCCTTGTTGCCCCTCACTGCCCCCTTCTGCTGGCCTGGTCACTCCACACAGCCTGCTATTCAGTTGTTACTGTGAGGGCTTTGTGACCAATTTGCATATTATCAGTTTAGACATTAATATAGATTAGCTATTTAATCAGTATAGATATTAATATATATTAGCTATTTAAGTGTTTTTCAGGTCTACTAGAGGCCTGATGCACAAATTTGTGCACAGGTGGGGTCCTTCATCCTGGCTGGTGATCAGGGCCGATAAGGGCCATCTTGCCCAGTTTGGGGTCGAGGGGAGGGATAGCAGGAGGTTGGCTGGTTGGCCCAAATTAGGGCAATGGGGGCTGGCCAAAGGGGGGAGGGTTGATTGAGGCAGGCTGTCTCACAGGGGGAGGAACCATGGGAAATTGTCTGGCTGCGGTGGAGGGGCCAACCAGGGCTGTCCACCTTGGGGAAGGAACTGTAGGAGGTTGGCCAGCTGACCAGTGGGGGCGCGGGTGGTAAACAGGAGGTTGGCCTGCCATGGGAGGTTGGCACCACCAGAGAGCAGCTCCTTCATTGAGTGTCTGCCCTCTGGTGGTCAGTGTGCATCATAGTGACTGATCAACTGTTTATTTGGTTGGTTGTTATTGTCACTTAGGCATATATATATATATAGTTTTTTTGTTGTTAAATAAACCCTTTTACATTCTATTTACAATCCAGCAGGTAGAGGCATTCTTTTAAAATATGATTTTAATCATCTCATCTCTGCTCAAGACCATATAATACTTTTCAGTTTTACTCATTAGGAGCTACAGTATTTACCAAGACTTAAAGCACTCACTATTACCTGTACTTTTGTGTGCATACATTCTCCCCCTCCTCTCTCTCTCCCTCTCTCTCTCTCTCTCTCTCTCTCTATCTCTCTGTTATTCCCTGCATGTATCATTCTATTCCAGCATGCTAGCCTTCTTAATTTTTCTCAAATACCTTAGAGCTTAAGAACACTTAGAGCTGGCCCATGAGAATAGCTACCAAGCATTTACTACATACAAATGGCATAAAAGTGGACTCCAGCAAGCTAAATTATTTGTAAACATCAGTAAAAAAATGTTGTCAATACCTGTGCTGTTAGCATGTGGAATTTGATTTTAAGATTTTTTTTGTTTCTTTAATATTATAAATATCACAAATATATTTAATTTATCTACTGTAAACCTTGATATTGGTAATCTATCTTTACATAAAAAGATGAATAAAAATATGAAGGTATGATTGAATCAGTCAACTAAAGATGATATCTATATAATTATTTGCTTTTAAAAGATAAAATTACAGTTTCATGAATAATTAATTTGTAAGCAAACATATAAACAACAAAATGACCTTAAATTTGGGTTCTAATTTTATTTCCTAGGATTAAAATGATAAATAAATTAATGCTATTGAGATAATTGTATAAATCCTACTATCTCCTTTATATTTTCACACTCTTTCTTTGAAAAAAAAATTTGGTCATAATTTTAAGTTTCTCTGTTAAAGAAAAATGTTGATAAAAATTAAGTTTGATTATAAGTTTTGTTTGCTCTGAATTTCCATAAACATTTTAGCAGTCTTTAAAACCTGAACTAAACAAATATGCACTCATTACCTTTATTTACTGGAAACTAAACTACCGAGATTGCTTTATTTAAAGGTAAATAAAAACCTTAAAATAAATGAAAAATTTATTTAATTTGCTTTATTAATAAATAATACTTTTTCAAAGTCTTTTTTGTTTGTTTTGTTAATCCTCATCCACTGATTTTTAGAGAGTAGGACAAAGGGAGGGAAAGAGAGAGAGATATCAATCGGTTGCCTCCTGTACACAGCCTGATTGGGATTGAACCTGCAACCCAGATACATGACTTTGTCTGGGAATCAAATCTGTGACCTACTCTGAACTCTAAGGTACATCTATTGCATCAGTCTTGAGCTGATGCTCTAACCACTGCACCACCACCCAGGGCCAAAATTCATGTTGTATAAGTATAAAAATAGAGCAGAAATTTTAACCTTGCAATGTGATCTAATAACTTATTTTTTTTTCCATTTCAGATACCATAGAAAAAGGCACCTACATTTTGTACACATTTTCTGTTTCCAATGTAAGCATTCTCCTTAGACACAGTTAAATATATACCTTGTTAAAGTCTGGGTTATGCCGTTATTATGGAATTTTTCAAATATATTTACATTTACATCTAGATTGCAATAGAAAGAAATGAAATAAATTTTGAAATTAAATAGTTAAACTATAAAGAAACTGTTAGCTTACATTTTAAAATATTTAAATGTAATAGGTAATTTAATGATGAAAAATTGATGCACATTTTCAGACTTTTTAAAGTATTATGTCTGATTTTAGGAATATGTTATAGAAAAATAATCTCAACTTACCTAACTATGTTTTGATATAACAGTCATAGCAATAGTTGTCATGGATTTCAGGTGAGAATGAAAAAAAATCTATGGACAAGGTTACATTTTGAATAATTAATAGCAATGTTTCTTATAGGTATTGGGTTTCTTTATATATTATTTTTTACCCCAAACTAAGTTATTCTTCAACATTATGTCTGGAGTAGAAAGGATATATATTAGTTTTAATCTTTGATAATAAATGTTATAGCATGTTTACAGAAAATTGAAGAGGTACTAATATGTATACTATATTTATATGGTATATGCTACTTGGACATAGAGAGCTGGTAGAAATGGAAAGATAGATGATTAGTTCTCTTCCTATTTCACAATTGGGTTGTTATTTAATTATGTATCCAAAGACCTTGTATTTAGTATAGAAAATTATATATATTTTTTGCAGAACAAGTTAGATATTAAGTGCACACACTCATCATACCAAGAAGGAACTGCTTTAGCATTTGAGACTATTAAAATCCTGGGGCTCACAGACGATGTTACAGAAGTTACAGTGAAAGAAAATAATCTACCAATGCAGACTCACTACAATTACACTTATAATGCTTCCAACCAGGTAAATATCATATTTTACAATGTTTTCCTTGTCATATACTTATATTCAACATTGCATAACCACTCAGGCTTTTATGTTTACTTTTCTTTATGATATATCTTTCTTTTCTTTTCTTTTCCGTATGCTGCCAATATTCCTTTTTAGGTCATTCCAGTTTATATTTAGATATCAATATTAAGGCACCTCCTTGCTACTTCTCCCTGTTTAATTTTATCTTTAATGGCACTTATCTGCACCTTCTTAGTATTTTCTTATATCATTCTCCTACTCTGAACTCTAAGGGACATCTATTGCATACAAAAGTCTAAATATTTTAGCTTCGCCTTTAAGACTCTCAGGTGTTGACTTAAGCCACATCTTTATTCTCGCTGCTTCTTCTTTCATGAACTTTCATTGTCTTCAATATCATTTGTACATGTTTCTTCAAATTTTTGTTTATAGCTCTTCTAGTATAAGATTTGTATTGTACTTTTGCTTTTTTGAACAGGTGTATTAAAGAGGAATATATGTGCATTTAAACATGTGAAATTAATCTTTCATTATCTCAACCTCCTCATTTATAACATGAGATATTTAAATTATAATGTTGCTTTGTGTAATAAATTTATGTAGTTAAATATTAAAAATAATAATTTAAAGCACAAAAGGTTTTAGTGGTATTTACTTGTCCACCACTTATACAGTATAATACTGAATTATCAGTAATATCCATCTAAATAAATTATAAATTATTTCAGATACACAATATTTTCAGAGTATTTTTGTCTAACTCTTAAGTCTCCTGGCCCAGAGTTTTTACTTAGGGACTTCTATAAAAATATGTTTTGGCTAATTATTTTTATTTAGTAAATATAGTACAATTTAAGTATTCCTAGGACAACGGGAATAAATAAAAATTAAATAGTACAAGTTTATTTGAGAACTTTTTGACTCTAACAAAGATTATAAAGAACACATAATACAAAAATATTTTATTTGGTTTTTGCAATTTCAACTTACATATGTCTATTTTTATGTTTATATATGATTTGAACAGAGACTAGTAAACACAGTTTTTTAATTCTGATTTTCATAAAAAAATATTCCTGAATGTAGATTTATGAAAATACACTGGCATAAAAAACTAAGCTATGTGGATGAAACCCTGGGACAAGTTATGTCCATGTATTTCCCAAGTTATATAAACAATAACCAACTATAACTTTGCAATAAATAATTGTGGATAGAATATGTATATATAATCTCTCATATATATATATATATATATATATATATATACATATATATGTATGCATATACATATATATATGTATATATCTATACATATACATATATATATATATATATATATACACACACATATATATATATTTATAATCATTTTTGTTTTTATGCATAATGCCATATTAACACCCCCCTAACTTGTTCCTCAAATATTTTAAACAATGAATAAAAGTAAGGACAAAATTAAAGAAATAATTATGAATAAGTATTTTCCTCTTCTGACTCTAGAAGTCTCCATATCAACCAAAGTGCTCAATTTGTTCTTACCTTTTCTTCCTTGAGGGACCTAACATGTATTTCATACCTAGTATGCCCCAGGCATTATTCTAGGTGCTTTAAAGTTTACATATTCATTCTATATATTTGGAAGGGGTCATTATTGACATTTAAAAATGTGAAAAAGTTGATGATAAACAATTTTTCCCACGATTCATGAGCATTAAATGAAAGAACTGAGATTTGAACTTATGTCTGACTTAAAGATAATACTTTACCTGCATATCTATAATTCTCTTAGTGTTCCTGTTTTGAGGCACCAGCAATTTGTGTCATTCTATTCCATTCTTCAAGTATTATATTAAAACACTTATGACTTGGTTTGAAGAATTGCTGTGGTTGCTGCATTTTGTAAATGTTAAATACCTTTAAATTGTCCAATGGTCAGAAATTATCTTTTATATTTTCTTTGTCTCCAAAGAGTCTCCTAATTTACAATCTCAAGTTTAACCTTGGAAAAAACTTTACCGTTCAGTGGAATCAAAATTTCTCAGAAAATGAAAGGTTTAATTGTTATCCAGATGCAGAGCCTGCAACCAAGGAAAGCTGTGAACAACGGGGCTGTGTATGGCAACCGGTAATAAGAATTTTAATTTTGATCCATGGTATGGTTTTCACGTAAACATTTCACTGTAATCTTTACATGTTATCATTTTCATTCTGCAGCATAAAGACTAAATTCATCTGGATAAGCATTTGTGATTTGAAATTAGGAATTCTGATAGAAAATTTTTCTTTATCTTAATTAATTTTCCAGACCTCAGTTAGTAAATGCCAGACTGAATGAAAGTCTTAAGTTACTTTTCAGGTGCTCTGGATAACGTAACTACATTTAATAAAATTGTGGTATATCTGCTGGCTCTACCTCAAAATTATCCTTATTTTCACCCGATTTCACATCTGTACTTAATGCTGGCATCAGATCCACAAACTCTCAAGGGGTCCTATTGCTCTGATATAACTGAAACCTTTGATTTATAATCTTAGAAATGATGTTCATGTGTGAAGAGGGATAGGGCTGAGTCTTAAAAATAAAAAATAAAAACTACTCAAAGACATAGCTCATTAATTAATTTTAATTAATTAGATATTACATGGATAAACCAAGTTTTAAAAAAAATGATTTGTTGAATAGTAAGTCTATAATTTTTTATACTATTTCCGTAAATTATGCAGCAAGATTGTTTTCATCCTGACTAAAAACTTAGCAATGCCGATTAACTAACAGTAAGAAAGATAAATAAGAACAATTATATAATGATAAAGAGGAAATTTGTATTGGGAAGAAATAAAGCTATCTACAAGAAAGACATATAGATTCTGCAATTTTCTGAAGTCAATCATAGTTCTGATCCTATTGGCATTCAGTTTAATGCAGTGGAAATAAGTATTGTAGTATTCCTATCAGTTAAGGATTGCTTGAAGCTGAGAGTATTAGAGAGCTAAAATCTGATTTTGTTAAACAAAAGAGGATTTGTTTTTTCAAACAAGAATCCAAAGCCTAAGATATTTAACTCTCAATGTCATCAGTGTCCTATATTTCTCATTCTTTTTTCATCATCAATCTTGTGTTATAACTTCCACCATTATATATGCATTCCAAGTCCAGAAATTATGAGTGCAAAGGGCATCTTAATTAATCACCTTATACCATTTTCTTTTAAGGAGGTTTGAAGGGTCATATACAACTTGCTCAAAAGAGAATTGAAAATGTGGATGGGCACATTTCTTCTACCAACAGTATAATCCTATCTAATAAAGAGCACATAAACAATTGGCTGTCACACCTCACAAAGATGGTAGTGCACACAGCCAATAAGGAGGGAATATGCTAATTGCTGCCACACCCTCAAAGATGGTGGCACCCACAGCCACAAGATGGCAGTGCCCAGTCTCCTCAGTCCCCACTCCACACGCCTGATTCTGGAGTCTGCTGGTCCCCTTTGTCCCTCAGCCATCCAGGACCAGCCTGAAGCACAAGGAAGCCTTGGATGGCAGCTGCGCAGCCTCCTAGGGCCAGCCTGAGGTGCAGGCAAGCCTCAGATGGCAACTGCCCAGGGCGCCTGAGGCTCAGGTAACCACGGCCAGCAGAGGCTTGAGCTGCAAGCTATGGCAGCAAAAGAGGTATGATGGGGGCATCACCTTACCCTGATCACTGGGTTGACCCCCACCCCCGAGGGATCACAGACTGTGAGAGGGGGGCAGGCTGGGCTGAGGGGAACCCTCCCTTCAGTGCATGAATTTTCATGCTCTGGGCCTCTAGTAATTTAATAAATAAGAAAAATTGGATAATGGATTGTGGTAAGGCAACTAGTCATTAGTTCCACAATTATTATTGTTTTTCTTAGATCCTATTTTCCACTCCTCTGTAAACCAGTTAGCTCTGATCTTTGGTCAGTATTTTTATTTCAAGTACTGGTCAAGTTGTAATTTACCAATGTAAGGACCAGTCATAAAATAAGAAATATTATAGTTTTGCATAAGTAGAAGAAAATAATTTTAGGTACTTGCCCTTTTGAGGATTGTCAAACACACAAAAGGCAATAGTCAATATGAAGATCAAAATTTTCCTGGATCAAAATTTATGAGTAATACTTAATTTTTGCAAAGAATACACAATCATTTTATTTTCTGAGTTGAAAATAGAAATGTGATCCTTCTGCTCTACTGGTCTACCTTTAGAGTTAAAATACAAATACTGTCTATGACATTTTAGTACATGATATCTTGGGTTACATAATAGACATGTTATGTTGTGACTGAAATTTCATTTTATATTAAACAATAAAGTCTGTAAAGCAAACAACATTAAGCATGTTTACCTTACATTTTTAAGAGCCAAATATTACATCACTTACAATGTTTGTCAATAAACATATATTTTGTTTGTTTTTTAGACTCAGTCTAGAGCACCTGATTGCTACATTCCTAGAAATGACAGCTCTTATTTAGTCACTTCGACTGAGTATTCACCAATGGGTATAACTGCTGACCTCCAGCTGAATACTGCAAATGCTCGAATAAAGGGACCTTCAGAACCCATCTCAACTCTTCGTGTGGAGGTGAAATATCACAAAAATGACATGCTGCAATTCAAGGTATGTTTAGTGTAAATAATTAGGTATTATTAATTGAATGGACCACTTATTTTTCTATAAAGCTTATGGCTAGATGCACGTTAAATAAAGTTTCTCATTTAGACTAACTTTGTGAATAAGCATATACAATTTTTTGGGGTGATTGGAACGGGCTACAAAGGGTCAGTGGGGAGAAAGGGGATACCTGTAATACTTTAACAGTAAAGATAAATTTTTAAAATATATTTAAACTAGTGGCCTGGATGCACAAATTCAAATATATTGAAAGGAAATTAATTAGAAGGTTGCTGGTAGAGCAGAGCTGGGCCAGATGGGCCAGACATGCCCTGGAGCCAACCTTCCATGGTCCCTCCACAGTCGATCACACTTTGGGCAGCGCCAAGGCTCGAAGGGCATCTATGGAATGAGTGGGGTCCCTCCAGCAGGTGGGGTCGCTCAGCCTGGCCTGTAACAGTTGGACCAAAACCAGCTCTTTAAGATCCCCCAAGGATCCCAGAGTGTGTGTGGGCACTCTGCAAAGTTCCTGTTGTACAGAGTGTGGAATGCAAGTGCAAGTGTGCAGTAAACCAGATGTGGAGCCAACAGTACCCCAGTAACAACATAACCCACAGCCAAAGGTGGAATCACATGGGCCTGTGAGGAATCAGGCTCTCTCCCTCTGGTTCCAGGGTATGTCACCCAAGAACTGCTGCTGCCAAGTCACTGAAGTTCCCCAGCTCTGCTTTGAGGGTTTGCCCCTGATGGTCAGGGCATGTCATACCTCCCATGTGGTTGAACAGTCAGACAGTCATTTAGCCATATATATATATATATATATATATATATATATATATATATATATATCTTATTGCTAAATAGATAAATCACTTAGAATATACTCTGTTGCTAATATCATTAAAATAAAATAAAAAAAAGCAAAAGAGGATGCTTACTAGTTCCATTATTTTTACAGTTATTTAAGTTTTCTGTTTAGTGCCTAAAGACATGCAAAAAACATACTTATTTCTTTCAAAAGTTACACTTGTATGTATCTACTTTTTACTTAAAACCTCCAAAAGTATCCATTAAAAATAACGACACTCATATAAATGATAATAATATCAGCAAAATGACTGTATATAAAATGTGTTTCGAAAAAATGTTTTACTGTACACTATCATTCACATATAGAACTTGAAATGGTGGCAAATCCAATTAGCAAAATCAAATGAGAAGAACAATCATATAAATACTACAAACATTTAAAGTCATAGAAGTAAGTTGACTGACTATAAGAAAAATTAAGTATTAAAAAGTGCTGATAGATATTATATAAGTACTGAGAAATCCTAACTGACACTAAATTTTTAAAAAGTTAACTCAATTTTTTTATCAATTGATGCTTTAAGTTTTCATAGAAATCTCAATCAAATATTATTGGAGACTTAATAACAAAGCCATTATATTTACCTGAAAAAGTAAATATATAACATTGACAATATTTAAAGGTAAAGTTTATCTAAAAAACAGATAATACATACAAAATTAAAACAGCATGATTGCCATTAAAATAACCTCACAGTTTATCACAAAGTGATGACATAAAATATATATGTTTATATAACATATAATGATACATATGTATATATGTAGCTTTATATATATGTACTAGAGGCCCATTGCACAAAATTCATGCATGGGTAGGGCCCCTAGGCCTGAATGGAGATCAGGGCTGAGAGGAGACTTCCAGCTGCCTAATGGGGCCTTCCTTTATTCCATGCCGCCCCTGGTAGTCAGTGCATGTCATAGTGAGTGAACAAAATCCTAAGGGGACACTTTGCATATTAGCCTTTTATATATATACTAGAGGCCCGGTGCACAAAATTTGTGCACAGGGAGGGTGTGTCCTTCAGCCCAGCATGCTCATTCTCCAATCTGGGACCATTGCAGGGATGTCCTACTTCCCATTTAGGTCTGATCCAGGTAAGATCGGGCCTAAAAGGGTAGTGATCCCTCTTAAAATCCAGGACTGCTGGCTCCCAACTGTTCACTTGCCTGCCTTCCTGATTGCCCCTAGCCACTCCCATGCCAGTCTGATTGATGCCTAACTGCTCTCCTGCCAGCCTGTTTGCCCCTACCTTTCCTCCCCTGTATGCCTGGTTACCACTAACTGCCCTCTTATGCAGGCCTGAGTTCCCTCCAACTACCCTTTCATGTAGACCCTGTCACCCCCAACTTCCTTCCTCTGTTGGCCTGGTCAACCCTAACTTCTCTCCTCTTCAGGCTAGATCACCCCCAACTGCCCTCCCCTGCTGGCCATCTTGTGGTGGCCATCTTGTGTCCATATGGGGGCAGAATCTTTTGACCACATGGGGACAGCCATCTTGTGTGTTGGAGTGATGGTCAATCTGCATATCACTCTTTTATTAGGTAGGATAGAGGTCTGGTGCATGGGTGGGACACAGCTGGTTTGCCCTGAAGGGTGTCTCAGATCATGGTGGGGGTTCCCTTGGGGCATGGGGTGGCCTGGGCGAGGGGCCTGTAGTGGTTTTCAGGCTGGCCACACCCTCCGGTGACCCTGGTATCTGGGATTTATTTATCTTCTACAATTGAAACTTTGTAACCTGGAGTGGAGCCAAGACTCCTGCTTGCTTTGTGGTGGCAGCCATTGAAACTTTGTTGCCTTAAGCAGAGACCTGGGCTGGCCAAGGTTTGCAGAAAGCTTCCCTCCTGGTCTCTCTGTGGCTGTAGTCATTTTGGTTGGGTTAATTTGCATACTCACACTGATTGGCTCATGGACGTGGATGGTGGGCATGCTGGTGGGTGTGGCTGGTGGATGTGTTAGGGGTATAGTCAATTTGCATATTACTTTTTTATTAGATAGGATATATGTATACATACACACACATGTGTGTATGTATGTATATGTATATATATATATGTATATATATATATATATATATATATACACACACACATTAAGTAATACAAACATAAGTCCAGAAAACTATTAACTACATATTTATCTTGTATTTGGCTAGTAAACTTCTTTCAAGCCATAGATATAATAAAGACATAAAACTCAGAAATAAAAATCTATGTATTTCATATGTAAACAATTTCATTTCAACATCAATAAACACTATAAAAATTAGAAGACAAACAACACATGGCTAAATATCTGACATGTTGGTCATAACAAGCAAGCAATTTAAACTTATACAAAGAATAAAAATATTAAGATCTAAAAACATGCATATAATAGAAGAAAAATAAAAATTGGAAATAAAAATATCATAATACACTCAACCATCAGAAAAATAAAAGACAAATTCAAAAAATCAGAAATCTCAAGGTTGAATAATCATGTGGAAAAACGTTGGTTGACATTATTAAGGAATAAAGGACAGTTTAAAAAACAAACACTTTTAATGTACCGTAAAACAGTACTAGCTCACATATTTTGGTCAGAATGTTAATTACTACACTAACTCTGACAGTTTACAAATAGGTATCAAGGACCTTACAAATATTAGTATACTCTTATCTAATCCTTTACTTTTAAGAAATGTGCTAAGGAAACAAAGGCATGAATAAATAAATATATTTACATTAATATGTAGAATCATACATATGACAAAAATTTTGAAACAACTACTGTGTCTAAACTGAAGTGATAAATAATTTTGCATCTCCATATATGATTTTGATGATTTATCATTATGTAGAAAAAGAATTACAAAATTTAAAAAAAGTATAAAACACAGTAGGTAGTTTGATCTGATTATTTGTTCATGTATGTATATGGGGTTGGATATATGTGTGTGTGTGTGTGTGTGTGTGTGTTTATATAGTGTCCCCCAAAAAAGTATACAAACTGTAATAGCTAATAGCTTCAGATTCTATTATATTTTGAAAATAAAATGTATTTAAATAAACATTGTCTTTAAAGTGTATATATATTATGTATTTTTAGATAGAGAGATAGATAGATAGATAGATAGATAGATAGATAGATAGATACAGAACTAAGAATTATATAAATGAGCATTATATATATTCTTGTTGGAACCATCATTTAATTTTTTAAATATTTATATAACATCTCACTAAACTAGAGAAAAAATTTTCTATTTTTATTATTATCTGCAATAGATTTATGACCCAAAAAATAAGAGATATGAAGTTCCAGTACCATTAAACATTCCAACCACGCCAACAAGTACTTATGAAAATAGACTTTATGATGTTGAAATCAAGGAAAATCCTTTTGGCATCCAGATTCGACGAAGAAGCACAGGAAGAGTTATGTAAGTGACTGAATTATTTGAAATGAACAATATCTTGATTTTATCCTAGGAGAGGAAAAGAAAGATAATTATTTTCACAGTATTCACTGTGCTAGAGTATCTTTGTTTTAAATAAGTTGACTTACTTTAACATTTTTAAGTTAAACAATTAGAATGTAATAGGACTATCATTAAGGATTGCCTAAAATGTCATTTATACTTTGGATGAAATTGATTTTATTCATGCACAGAGTGGGGGTGTGTGTCCCTCAGCCCAGACTTCACCCTCTCCAATCTGTGACCCTTCAAGAGTGTCAGACTGGCCTAATAGGGTAGTCGGACATACCTCTCATAATCCAGGACTGCTGGCTCCCAAATACTGGCTTGCTTGCCAGCCCGATTGCCCCTAACCACTTCTGCCTGCGAGCCTGATCACATCCTAACCACTCCCTTGCCAGCCTGATGAATGCCTAACTGCTCCTCTGCTGTCCCAATTGCCCTTAACTGCTCTCCCTTGCTGGCCCGGTCACTCCAAACCACCGTCCCCTGTAATTTTTGTTCTCCCCAACTTCCCTCCCCTGAAAGCCTGGTCCCCCCCCAACTGCCTACCCATGCAGACCTGGTCCCTCCCAACTTCCCTCCCCTGCAGGCCTGGATTCCTCCCAACTATACTGCCCTGCAGTCTGGTTGCCCCCAATTGTCCTCCTTTGCCAGTCCAGTCACCCCTAACTCCCTCCACTAATGGCCTGTTTGCCCCAACCTATCCTCCCCTGCTGGCCATTTTGTAGCATCCATCTTGTGTCCACATGGGGGTGACCATCTTGCGTTTTTCAGTTATGGTCAATTTGCATATTACCTCTTTATTATATAGGATATTCAGACTTTTTTTTTCAAAGCAAGTTGAAAACCAAACCAAGACTCCTCTTAAAAATCATGATGAGCTTTAGAAAAATAAGTAATTGGAAATGTATTAGGCAAATATTTTATTAGAACTTTTATAATCAAAGTTTAATGGTCCTGGAACTTGATTAATATTATTTTTGCTACTCATTAATGAAAGAAAATTAATATACATAGATCTAGGTATTTTTATGTCATAATGAATAAATTTAAGAAAAAAGTTTTGTTTTTTGTGTGAAATTCTCTATTTGTAGAGAATTATAGTATACTAAATGATACTTTAATGTAATTTAAACTTGCCATGCTATCTTTGAAAAGATGTTGATCAGATGTTTTCACATCATATTGTCAGAATGAATACAAATAATGAAAAAAAAGTATGTCTATATTATAAAAAAAATTGTTATGAGAATAATTTTGTTTCAAAGGTTTACAAACTCAGCCATTTTGTAAAAAAAGTCATGTTGCAAAGGTATACTTATCATTATTTAAGAATCACTATTATTTAGTAAAGACTTTTTCATAATTAATATAAAAATGATAAATGTTCCAAAGTTTTTCTAATACTTATATTTTCTTACACTGCCAATTTTATTTTCCTCCTCTTTTATGTTCTTGCAAATGATTAGAAAAACAATACATTCTCTGTAATACATTTCTTATGGATGTTTTTTAAAATACTGATTTTTATAAATACAAAAAAGAAGATTATTGGGAATATTACATAGGGAGAATTTTAAATTAAAATATCAATTATGCCTTATAGTTTTTTTAAAATATTGATATCTTTTTATTCCATATGTAGAAAAAACATTACTGGGATATCTCAACGTAACAGGTTTATAGGACCTATGTTACTTCCATATCATATATTATTTATAACTTCATATTAATTTTATTTTTAAAAGCAATATATGTCTAAAGATAAACAAATAATCATATTGGTCATATTATGGCTCACTGCATTGATAATGGGTGAATATGTGAAATATATTTTAGGTATTCCTTAACTTATCCAAAATAAATATATTTTGCCATAATTATCTATTACCATGTGGTATCTGCTTAAAATAAAGCATATAGAGAAAATATTATTGATTTTCAGCTCGCCCAAGGAAGAATCACGATTGTTACTTGTGATACTATTTTGTAAATGTTTACAGTAATAGAATTGTTTTCTTTTTTTTTTTTTTCAGCTGGGATTCTCACCTACCTGGATTTACTTTTAATGACCAGTTCATTCAAATATCTACTCGCTTGCCATCAGAATATATATACGGTTTTGGGGAAGCAGAACACACAGCGTTTAAGAGAGATCTGAACTGGAACACGTGGGGAATGTTCACAAGAGACCAACCGCCTGGTGTAGGTATCAGTTTTCAGCTATTCATGAGGCAACAAAGACCATGATTAGGATCCCAGCCGCTTCTGTGAAGGCCTGCACTCGTTCATTGGCACTGAAGTAATGACAGAGACGCTGGAGATCTGCAGAGTTACTAAAATGGTTTTTTGAAAAACAAACAAAAAGCCACCATCAATTACTGGCAAAAGTAGAGAATTAGATGGATAACATTGAGTACAGGGAGAGGTGAGGTAGTAAGCCAATTCCTTATTTCAACTGCAGAGAAAGAGCATTGAGATTCAGCATTCCCTGCCAAAACCATGTTTACTCCCAGCTTTTAGAAAGTGGATAGAGTTCTCTTTAACTTTTTTTCTTTTACTTGTTAATGATTTGATGCCAACTTTTTGCTTTATGACACACAGCTGCAGTTGTGCATTTTTATGAGTCCATACTGCTAGTTACATCTTTAAAAAATGTTTTTATAAGCTCTTGTCATTTTTCCCAATGTTTCGACTTATTAATTAAAATACACATCATGAATGTTTAATGCACTGCGGAACTAATATCAGCTATAATTATGAAACCAAAATGTGGTGTTCAGGTCCGAGTATGTTGTCTCCACAAAACTGAAAAATGAGTTTGCGGACAAAAACTGTAGGTGGAAGCAAACTTTATTGAGACAAGACAGACTCCCTGAAACATGACACAGCAAGAAGAGGGTCCAAAGCAGGTTACCAGTGAAGCTTCTTTGTCTCAGGTTCCAAAGTCCCATGTACCCCAAGCCAGGCCTGGGAAAGGTGCTGCTGGGGTCCCAAAAGCAGTCCCGTCTACAGAGCTTCCGTTCCATGTTGCAGCCATGTGTAGTCCAGCATCCAAGCTAATTCAAGTCTATTAGTCCATGCATGGAGTCCCACATGGCCATAAGCCGGGTGGGCACAGGGGAGCACATCCACTGCCACAGGAGAGGCAGGGACCCAGAGAGAGAGAGCTTTTTTGTTTAGTGGAAGATACATGCCTTGTTAGCTCCTGATTGGTCCTTTCAAAGAATTCTGCCTTAGTAACACAGTTAGGATTGGTTATAGGCCTCACTGCCTTGTGATTAGTTATCTGTAAACTGCCTGTCTTAGCAACATCCTACATTTTAAAAGTTCACATCTCTCACTGGTGTCCTTCTTTCCCCTTGCCTTAGCTGGGTTCAGTTCTAGGTCCTCTTGTTTGTGTCTGTGATGCAGTCAACAATCTGTATCTTATTCATGTCTTCAAGGTCTTGTTACTCTAGAACTTTCCCACTCTTCTTTCCCTCCCAAGGTCCCATCTCTGACTCCCTAGCCCTTCTATCTCCTCAATTATTCTAGATGTATCATGAAAAAATACATTTAAAAAAATACTAGCTTATTTCTGTATGCCACATGTGATGCTTACTTAAAGGATATGCTAATTATATCGTTTAGCTAGATGTTTTATTGTTAGGTGCCTAAACAACTCTTTTTGTAGCACAATATTTCAAATTCAGCTTATGAAGGAGGTTTTTCTTTTATACCTAATTGAAAAAATATATATTTTATCAAACTTTACTTTTTTAAAATCCTTCAACATTGCCATTGGCAGTATTATGTTAATATATCTTTTATTCTCAATATGCAAATTTTCTTTCACATGCTATTCAATTATTTGGATTTCTTATGGGCCAGGAATATTAATTTTTTTGGGGGAAGGATCATCATCTTATAAGTTTTGTGACCCTTGGTAAGTCATTTCATCACCCTAAATATAGTTCTTTTATTCTAAAATATTAAAAATCTAGTTAAAATATAATTAAAAGTTCGTATGTTATAGCTTTAAATATAAAGTACATAAACTTAGATAATGATCATATCAATTACCTAAGAAGTTGGATAGTTTAATCATTTTTATGGAATTAAATTATGGAAAAAGAAGTACAACTTTATAAAATAAATTAACATATACAATCTGTAGAAAGAAACCCAATTACTCTGAAACCAATGGGTTTTTGCATCAATATGAGACAGTTTTGTGGATATTACCTATCTGTATATTTATTTGTATCATCTGAAGCAACCATAGTTCTAATAATAATAAAGAAAATCAATTTTTAAGGGAAATGTGGTTAATTCAGCTTGTATGTGCAAGGGAGTAACATTTAACTTCCTAGGCTCACTCTTATAATGAATTTAAATATTATATTGACAAAGTTCACATGGTCTTATCATCTGAATATATGTTTATTTTTTTAGTATAAACTAAATTCCTATGGATTTCATCCCTATCACATGGCTCTGGAAGATGAGGACAATGCTCATGGAGTTCTCTTACTTAACAGCAATGCAATGGGTAAAACCATCATTTTTAAAATTTCTCATGTTTTATGTGACTTTTATAAATAACATTTTGTACCTAAGTAGATAACAATGTGATCATGTTTTTCACTTATAGATGTGACATTTCAGCCAACTCCTGCTCTAACTTACCGCACAATTGGAGGAATCTTGGACTTTTATATGTTTTTGGGCCCAACTCCCGAAGTTGCAACAAAGCAATACCATGAAGTATGATTGAGTGTGTTTTTAGAAAAAAAAAAACAAAAAACATAAATTTCTCTCCACAAGTAATTCTCTTAGTTCACAAATAATTTTTGTTTTTAAAGGTAATTGGCCGACCAGTCATGCCACCTTATTGGGCTTTGGGATTCCAATTATGTCGTTATGGCTACAAAAACACATCAGAGGTTCAGGAAGTATATGAAAATATGGTAGCTGCTCAAATCCCCTATGTATGTATATAAATTTTAAAACTGTTTTAAATATGTCTTGTAGAAAATAAGAATGAAATAATTACACACATGTGCTTTAAAAGTATTTTTAGATTGGGCAATAACCAAGGTTTAGTTTTTAGTAGCACCAAATAAATTGGAAATAAAATTTTTGTAAAATGTAAAATCTTTATTAGATTGATAAAGTAAAAGTAATAATACAATTTCTTTTTTGTTTTTCTCATATTCCATGCCCTAGAGTTGTATTAAACATATCACTGTGCATGATATGTGTATTTCTTTCATCAACATTGGTCACATAGTCAGCCACATCCCCCATATTTTCTATAGATGAGAGAGAAGGTCCACAGAACTATTCCATTAATAGTTGTAGCAAATTACAGGGAAGAAATTGGAGATACAACTGCTTTTTGCCCTGGAATAGGTGATACTTGTAATGTTAGACTACAGAATTAGAGGGCTGGCAGAATATCTTTATCCCTCAATGTTTGGGAAAATAAATATTCCTAAGTATCCTGAAATAATAATCCCTGTAATTTTATATTTAAGTAGTGAGGAATCCCAGAGATCTGCCTGGTAACATTTAAGCATGTGAATCTAGAGTGGTGGATGTATATAAGGACTCATTCTAAGAAGAATGAGAAGGACCTCATTTTAAGACTAAGTACATATAATGCAATTCATATAGTACAATTGATTTAGAAGTTCCTATCTGGTTCCTGAACTTATGATTATGAGGATATAGATATATAGTGGATGAGATAGAAATATGCAAGTGGGATTTTTTAAAGAAAAGATTTTTCCAATTTTTTTAAATAAAAAGGGCCATTCCCTATATTTATCATATATCTTATAACAACTAGAAGAAAATGAAGCTAATGTCTATGAACAAAAAATAATTAACAAATTTGTTATTTAGGCCTAATTACAAATTTCATGATAACATTCAAATATTTATTAGTTTAATCATATATGCAAATACCTATTTCAAGGCATTGTTTTGATTATATTAGCTTGGGCTATTATTTCAAAATTGATGTTGTTGATTAAAAAAAGAAAAAAAATATCTTATACTGCTTAATGGATTTACTAGTAATTCTTCTTCCTCTTTGGCAATATTAGAATTATTTGAAATTACCCCATGTTTACTTTATTTTTCCAGAAAGAGTGTAATGCCTATTTCTGTATACACTGTACAAAATTCCAAAATATTGTTTAACATAATTTTATAATATCATAAATCCTTTACTTCTGTGCCTTCCCATTTTCCCTGGGAATTACACGATAAAGGATACTGACTTGAAAGAATTTTGATTTCTAAATCAAAATTAAGAAATGGACTGCTAACAAAATATTGATGTGAACTTGTTCTTAGAATATTTGGCATCCTTACATGCTACTTTAATTTCTAAGCATTGCATTAACTGATTAATTAATTATCCTTCTGATCAAATGAAGAGGCAATGAAACTTTTATAATGCTAATGTTTTCATAAGTATGATAAAATGTGATACACTCATGCTTGTGATTCTTGCTCCTCTACCGCAATTCTCATATTTTTCAGGATGTACAATACACAGACATTGATTACATGGAAAGGCAACTAGATTTCACAATTGGTGAAGACTTCCGTGACCTTCCTCAGTTTGTTGACAAAATAAGAAGTGAAGGAATGAGATACATTATTATCCTGGTCTGTATTTGTAGTTTATATTTCATCGGAGTCTTATACCTTTTATTAAGATTTTTCTCCTATATTTATTGATATGAGAGGTGTTTCAAAATAGGAATTATATAAGTTTGGATTCTACTCCCAAATCTATAATAACACTTCATTTTATGTACATGGGCTGCTACCAGAATACTTTTATACTTGATATATCTTTAGAGACCTAAGACTAAAGCTGGGATTCAAAAGCTAGTTGATTTTTAATAATCACCCATGCTATAAACTGGCCTCAATGTATACTAGAACCTATCAAAGTGATGATGAATTTTCTCTTCCTATACAACTCACAAATCATTCTCTAGGACTGCGTCTTAAGTTTCTCATGTTTGAAAGTTTGCCTTCAACTTAGTGATTCAGTGGGGAGCATATTTTATCCTTATCTCACAAGAAGTATGCTAAGTGGCCAGAAATCCCAATGGGAAAATAAAAACAAAAGAAAAACTCTAATAAGCCCACTTGAAATTGTAGCAAATATATTTTCAACGTTCTTACTTTTTTTCTCCCCCTAAGGAATATAGAAGAGATCATAGCTAGAACAGTAAAATTTATATCATCAGTCCATTTCTTAGTCCATATCTCTGAGAGCACAATATAATGATAAATGTAGTAATGGAAAATTTCAATGTTTCATAACAACTACCCAAGAGGCTTTGGTTGTATGCCATAGTAATGGGATTTGTATTTCATTTCAATTTAGGATCCAGCAATTTCAGGAAATGAAACAAAGCCTTACCCTGCATTTGACAGAGGACAGGAAAAAGATGTCTTTATCAAATGGCCTAATACCAGTGATATATGTTGGGCAAAGGTACTGAATTGACCTTGAAATAAAATATGTAAAACATGCTATTTCATTGAAAATTTCTACTGAATTAAAACACTGTTAAAAACATGTTCAGAGAAATATATGTATTGTGTGGAATATAATGGTTTAATAGCTAAAAAATAAAAGAATATGTACTATTGCGTTTAATCCAAATTATTAAAAACAGAAAGAAGTCATACAAGTTGTATGTCCAAATAATATTTGCTTCATCTTTAAATTGTCTTTCTTGGTACTTTGGGTTTTTTTAAATACAAAACTACCATGAATAACCTGGCAATATATTATTCTATACTACAAGAGTAATTTACATGTGTGCACGTCTCTTAAAAACATTTCATTAACAAAATAAGCAATGTTTTTTTAAGAGCTATTCTCACGTTTCTAATTTGAACAAGGAATATAATTCACTATATTGCATTTAAACAATAATATTCACACTTGGGTATGTATATAATTTATAAAAATACCCTGATTTGGCTTACATATAAAAGAGAGAATAAAAAATATTCACTGATTATTACTAGAATGAGAAAAATATACAAAATTCCATGGTGGGAGAAATAATTAAATATCTTTTGGGATCCTTTTTGGTTTTAGGACACATATAGGTCATCAGTGATAAAAGTGGTGAAGTTCAAAATTGCCTGTAGATTAGTTAATAGTATTGTATTAATATTAACCTCTTTGTTTTGATCATTGCATGGTAGTTATAAATATGTGGACATTAGGGGAAGCATGGAGGAGGTTAGAGAAAATCTCTAGGTATAATTTTTGTAACTTTTATGTAAATTTGAAAATAATTTCAAAATTAAAGGTTAAAATAAAATGGGAAAAAAAACCTATGATAAACTTAGTGAAAAATCATATTTTAAGAAACATGCGAGTTTGGACATTAAAAGGTATTTTGTTCTACCTGCTTTCTTGTCACTCTTTATTTCTGTACTTTTTCTGTATGCTTCTAATCTCTAATCTATTTTTCCACTTTCAGTAACAAGTTCTTTGAGGATAATTTACATTTTTATATGGGACTTCCTAATTTCTGCTACATAGAGTTAAATTTCCAGATATTCAGCATGATTGAATTGGGTCTCAATTTTGCTTGTTTGTGGTTGAGGTGGAGGAAAACATTGTTAGGAAGGAGGCTGGGACAGGGAGGGTCGTGGAGGTGGAGGGAAGGGAGAATGGGATTTAGTACAAACTGAAACCAAAAAAATATTTTCCTCAGCATGACATCATCCAACTCAGATCTCTTTTACCTTTTACATAAAAATATATTTACAATTTTAATCCTGGAATAATTACAGAGACAGTTTTAATATACTACATTAAATTAAATTTAGTATATGGTTTTCATATTATTGATTCACCAGACCTTTGGTTTCATGAGTTGTTTCAAAATCACTACCTATAATTCCGGTCTGCTTTTTACTTCTTATTTACCATGTTAAATTAGAGGTTAATATGGGAAATGAGAATAGTTTGAAAATAGCATATATTCTGAAACAAAAACTGAAAAAGCTAAATAAAAGAATTACTGATCTGGAATCTTGAGTCTATAATATGCCTCTAAAACTCTATTATAATTTATTTACAACACAGTCATATCATACTGAAGTTATTTTAAACTGTTTTCTAATTTCTTCTTTTTTTGTAGGTTTGGCCAGATTTGCCTAATATAACGATAAATGGAAGTCTGACTGAAGATGAAGCTGTTAATGTAAGTTTTGTATACTTTCATTATATAACTCAAAGAAACTCAGCACATGAGTTTAATGATCACTTTGACCAATCATTCTTTTGATACTTTCCAGAAAAAGTAGATGGCTTATTTCTAATTCTCCTCACCTTGCACAGCAACGGCAAAGCTACTGTAGAGGGCTCTAAGGATAAGTTAGGTGTAAAAACTTCCCTATCACTCTGAGAAGCACTGAAATATGTTTCTGTATGTTTTGAACTGTTTATTTACAATCCATAAGAGAGCCCTAGGCTGTTTTCTCTCTCTCCTTTTTCTCCATCCCTGCGGGGTGCTTGGAGGGAAATCATGTACATTTGTGGAATTAAAGGTGATATCAGGTTGTCTTCCTTATCACTTGTCCACATCCTGTGGATCTGACAGTCAAATGTCTGACTTAGAAGCACATGGTCTCTCTCTTTTGATTTTATAATTCTTGGTGTAAATTTTTTCTTTACAGGCTTCCAGAGCTCATGTGGCTTTTCCAGATTTTTTCAGATATTCCACAGCAGAGTGGTGGGAAAGGGAAATTATAGATTTCTACAATGACCAGATGAAGTTCGATGGCTTGTGGATTGTAAGTAAACGTTGAGTAATTTACATTCTATGTCAGAGACTTTCAACAGTTATGCCACGGCAGGCACAAGGGTGTGCCACAAGAAGTTTTAGAATATGTGATACCTGTTTTGTCAGGGTCACTGACTTCTGTCAAAAAAAAAAATGACAATAGCCAACATAACAATGCCATCTGGTATAAATGAATCAAAATTATACCTATTTTCTGTCATATTGGGGAAAAATGTATTTTTTTGTCTGCCACAGAATTTTAGTAATTAGTTTATGTGTGCCATGAGATGAAAAAGGTTGAAAATCACTGTTTTAAGTCATTTTTTATATTGATTATACAAAATCCTTACTAGATTCTCATAATGTCAACAAAATATTTGTGAAAATTAGTTTATTCCCTTTTCCATAATGCTTTCTTATTCAAGAGATTGCTAAGATACAGTTTTATCAATTCAATTTATGTACATGAATGCTATTTTATGAATATTCAGGTTGACCAAGGAACAAAAATAGCCTAATTTACAAATTATTCATAAGTGCTTATAAATATGTATTTTATTTTCATTCAGTGTAGGTATAAACTTCACACTCAACTCTCTATGGTATAAGAGATCATAACCTCTTACATGTTAGATAATATTATTTTTCAAACAATCTCTTACTATACTTTTAGGTGTTACTTTATAATATTGTTAATAATATTGATAATAATATAATTTTAACATAGCATAAAAGTTTACCACAAAATATTTATTACAAGAGATTTATATAATATTCTAGATTTTTGGAGGTGATGTTTCTTTGTTGATTTTATAACAGGCATGCATTAATTTATTTGTTTGAAGAAACCTTTAAAAAGGTGCTGTTATATGCCCATCTCCAGAATATAAAATTGTATAAAAAATTCCTTTTTTAAAGTAATGGTAAATTACAAATTTTTCTTCAGATGGAATAATAACCTTTAAATGGTAGCATATATATATATATATATATGATGATGTTTCCTTTAAATGTGGGTACTAGGCTCCTGAAATGTGTGTTCTGATACTCTCTGAAGTTTTTTGTAATTGTAAGCTACATCTAATGATTTTAAAATCCATAAACCTTTGTGTGTGGGTGTTTTTTTAAAGGAATTGATCCAAGGCATGAGTGTTAAATAGAGTGCATAGGAAAATATACACTATTATAATATAACTTCATGTCTAGAAAACAGAAAAAATTGCTTTTATGTACATATTATGTCTATTTTAAGTTTGTCCAAACTAAGCAATTAATTATATTAAAAGAGAAAGAAATACTGAGCTAAAGTCTTTAGTATCGTTACAATTTCGTATTTTTTGCTTTTTAGAAGTGATTAAATGTCATTTACTCAAATATGCTGCTTGAACTTATTGGCCTTCTGATTTAGTTCTTTTGAGAATACAATTGCTAAATGTGTGTTCTGTTTACTTTTATTCCTTTTTTTAAAAAGGATATGAATGAACCATCAAGTTTTTTAAATGGGGCAACTACTCCATGCAGAAATAAAGAGCTTAATTATCCACCTTATATGCCAGGTACAATATTGTTGCTTTTACTTTAATGTAATATTGTTATTAATTTACTTATTAGGTTTATGTACTTTATAATTAGAGAACAGGATTCACATTCCCATCTTCACACTGTACCACACTTCAATCTACTGCCAATATTATTTAACACTATTTTGGGAAGAAAAAGTCAGAAAAGTGTTCTACTATGAGAATACATTTCTAAAGTGTTTGAAATCATTACTCTAATTTTCATAATACTTTTCCCAGATTAGAAATTTTCAATATTCTTTCTATTAAAAAATAGAAAGCCTTTATAGAAATTTAAAATGAATGTTTCTTTACTTAGGGGGAAAATGATAAATAGAAACACGTTTTGGTTGCTTGCCCCTGATGTGGGAGGGAAAGGTCCTTCCTGTCCTTTGGTGTTCATCCTTGTGCTTTTATATAGGCAGTAAACTTCATAAACTGTTAACATAAAGTTACGGCAAATCTCAAAAAAAATAAAAAGCATCTTAAACTGAGAAAAAGTGGTTCAAAAACTAGTTTTGGTTCTTAACCCCAAGGCCTTATGTTACAGTTTGATTTTTTAGAGTCTATTTATTCAGTATTTCTCATCTATATGAGTAAAATATAAAACACATTTAGGAGTACATTAATTTTTCTTGTTTTTCTTTTGTTACCTAATGTAGTAAATTTTTCACATATTTTTCAGTCACAATAGTAATCTATACTAATAAAAGGGTAATATGCAAATTGTTCACAGTAATGACTGGACAGCAGGCTGCATGGGGCACAACCAGGCCAGTAAGGGAGCCAGTAAGAGGCAACCAAACGACCAAACAGCAGGCTGTGTGGGATCACCAGGCCAGCAAGGAGGGGGGGCAGTCGGGGGTGACCAGGCCAGCAGGGGGGCAGTTAGGGGTGATCAGGCCAGCAGGTGGGGAAGTTGGGGGTGACCAGGCTGGACGGGTGGGCATTTAGGGGCAATCAGGTAGGGAAGCAGAGGTGGTTAGGGGCTATTAGGCTGGCAGAGGAAGCAGTTAAGGGTGATCAGGAAGGCAATTAGGAGCAATCAGGCAGGCAGGTAGGTGTGCAGTTAGGAGCTAGCTGTCCTGGACTGTGAGAGGGATGTCTGACTGATGGTTTAGGCCTGATTCCTGGAATTGGGCCTAAACCAGCAATAGGACATCTTCCAAGGGGTGCTGGATTGAAGAGGGTGCAGGCTGGCCTGAGGAGATCCGCCCTTGTGTATTAATTTTGTGTACCAAACCTCCAGTCAATTATAATTATAGACTCTCATTACATTTGTTATAACATTGGCAACATGTACAAATGGTTAAAATCAATAATATTTAAAGCAAAATGTAATCTTATTTTCCAAAAGAATATATACTATACTTAGTTGCCTTTTACACAATTTTAATAGAGGGTACTTAATATTATGTTAGTATTTTTTTTCACTTTTTTTTCTTTTTTTTTCTTCTCTAGCACTTACAAAAAGACATGAGGGATTACATTCCAGGACCATGTGTATGGAAACCGAGCAGATCCTTAGTGATGGATCACCAGTTTCGCATTATAATGTTCACAATCTATATGGCTGGTCAGAAATGAAACCTACTTATGAGTAAGCAGTGTTCATAATTATCCTTTCTGACTCGACATCATTGAGATATTAGATTTAATGTTACCAATCCTGAGAGTCCTTCTTTGCTGTCCTTATTTTGCAGCACTTTTCTTTCCAATGTTCTCTGTAACTTACAAGGTCCTTCATGACACTTAGAATAATTGTTTTTCCTCTCTTTTTTTTCTCTCATCTACATCATTGCTTTAAATTTTACCCCATTTTCAAAAGAATATTAGAGTATTTAACCTTGTTCCCCACAATGTACTCAACTTATAGTTGCACAACACCTAAAACATAAAAGGTGCTCAACAAATAGTTTTGAATGAATAAATAAATAATACATAATCTGATATCATTAATTAAGACATTAAGGCTTGGATAAATATGTTATTTAAATTAATTACTAGCAAATTAGAGTATGTGTGAAGGACCCTGAGCTTCTCAAACTTTAATGTCCATATGTAAATAAAACTCTTAAGTGAGGCCAAAGATAATGGAACACAGACAATACTTATAGTATCAAGTCTTTATTGGCACTGTCCAATAAACTTCCTACAATGATAGAAATGTTCAATAATTTTGAATTGTCTAATATGAAACTACTAACTATATGTTGCTGTTGAACACTATGCTTAGTGTGATTCAGGAATGAAATTTTAAATTTTACTTCATTTTAATAAATCTAGATTTATTAAATAGTCCATGTGTCTAGTGGCTACCATGTGTCTAGTGGCTACCATGCAGCCCTAGAACATTACATCTTGATTACACATTGTAATTGTCTGGAGATTTTTAGTAAATTCTGATTTAATTGGTCTATAGTAAAGCCTAAGAGTCTTAATTTCTAAAAAAAAGATCAGATTATTGTAATTTTAATCCAGGATTGAAAATCACTGCTCTAGTGTCAGAAAAACAAAACAAAACAAAACAACAAAAAAAACATTGTTCTTACTAAATGGATGTAAACAGGAGGCCAGAAGGCTGGTCAACCTTTACTGCTTTGAAAGGTCAGATCTAATCACTCACTGTTTAGTTGAAACATTGTTGGCTGAAGCAACTTCTACCTGTTTGTTTCATGTTAATTTCTGTTTTTGTTATTTCCTGCCTAAAGGGTAGAGGTGTGTCCCAAAGCCTTAATAAAATGAGAAAAAGGCCAGAGCAAGTGGCAGTCCTTTCCACTAGAGGAAAGCTTCCGCCTGGCCCCCCAGTATCACCAAATTAATGTTTTCTAGTCTCTCATTTCGTTTGCGTGCAGCCTCCTTCAGAACCCGAACTCTGAACTGGGGACCCTGAACTGGGAACCCTGAATCAGGCGGGACATGGAAAGAGGTTCCCACACTCTAGTATATTGCTGAAGTAGGCAAAAGAACGAGAATAATTTTGGATTAAAGAATATGGATATTTCCTCACTTAGTGAAACATGCTATTTATAGCATGAAACTATTTTTCAACATAGAATATGTGAATTGTCTAAGATATTATTACATGAATAAATGCCTACAGATTTGTTAAACAAATCCAAACGTAGGGTCACTCAGATCATATACAAAGACTAAGATATGACATTCTTAAAAGTAAACAAACTGGTCTTTAACAATGCCTTTTATTGAGAAAAGCACTTTTTAAATTAACCCTGCTGGAATATGATAATGGAACATAATTATCCTCAGCTAACCTCACTTTACCATAAAAATATACATATTATAAAGAACAAAAGTATTGAGAATTGACTCATCTTGCTGGCAAAACTTATGAATTTTAAGATGAAAATATGTAATTTAAGGGAAATTGAAGGAAAATATTTTCTTCAGAGGGCAAGTAATTGAACTTCTGAAGCACATGAAAGAATCTACCATGGTTCCTGACACATTGTGGAAAGCTTAGTAAATTTAAATGAGTCAATTATTATCCTACTACAACTGTTAAAGTTGTATGAATAAATTCAAGGCAACCATAGGTAAAATTTTAAATAGTTGACATTTAAAGGTACTTGGGGATATTTAAGTTCCATTTTAACTATTAAAAACATTATGGGGAAAATCTGAGTACTCTCTTCTGAAGAACTACCTTTAATATAAAGTCATAAAACATGTCTTTAATAGTTTTAATTTTACTCTAATACACACATTTTTTAGAAAAGCTTTCAACCATGTTTGTTATTAAAATTAAACAGATTAAAGTTTTAAATGCTGAGTTAAATTTTTTCTTGAGTTATTATTCTAAGTCAAGTACTGTATTAGATTTAAGGGGTACAAAAAGGATTAGCACAAAGTCCTTAACCTCAGGAATCTCAAAGACTCATGGAAGAAACTCTATATATAAACAAATCAGTACAAACACTGTGGTCCATGCTACAGCAAATTAATGGTTAGATGCTTTTGATCACATATTAGTGAATTGTAAAGTCTGCCTCATTCAGTATTTGAAGTATTTTCTCTGAGGTAGATCTCTAGTCCTTACGCATATGCAATTTATTTTGAGTAACATAAAAAAAAGTTTTCTTTCCAATTAATATAATTTTTCAAATATTTTTCTATTTTACATATTCTTATAATGCAATATCAGAGAGAGAGATGTATGTAATAAAAAGTAATGCATTATTATTCACATTAGAATGCTCAATATATCATTAAAATCATTCCCCAAACAGTGAGGAGAGGAGGACAAAAATGACCCCATTTGTAAATTCTATTCTCTTGACCTGGCTTTCAATAGATTTCATTCTTAAAATATAAAACTTACTTTTATTTTTAAGACCCAGGAAAGACTTGTACTCTTTAAACTAACCTCTAAAACAAGATATTTTATAGCAAGTATTCTCTCCAGAATAATACAAAGATTAAGTATTAAGCCAAAAATTACAAGGGTTTGGACCATCAATAGTTAGAGCCTAGCACTTTTTTTTCAAGATAATACATTTAAGTAGAATAAAATAAGTTCATTACTTGGTTGATTTGATAATACAAATAGCTGATTTAACTTGTGTCCATTGTATAAATAAATGCAGGCAGGCCATTCAGGTATGTCAATCTAATAAATGTTGGAAGAAAAAAAGATACCTTTCATACTCCTGAACATTTTCTAGTATACTGAGAGAAGACTCACATACAAAGAGCTAGTTGTAATAAGAGCCAACATACCTACCACAAATCAAATCCTTTTTTTTTTGGTCAAAAGTAGAAATATTTGAAGAAAATACCTAATGTAAATCCTTCTTTACTTTGATTAGTGCATTGCTGAGGGCAACTGGCAAGAGAGGAATTGTTATATCTCGTTCCACATATCCTACTGCTGGACGTTGGGGAGGACACTGGCTTGGAGATAACTATGCACAATGGGACAATTTGGACAAATCAATCATTGGTATGTGAGAGTCACCATCTTTGTCATTATTCTTTTGAGTTTTCTATTAAGTATTCACTTTTTCTTGGCATTTGTTCAGATACCTTATAAGTGCATCTCAGAAAAATGTTTTGCATTATATCTTATGACGAAAAGCCCCAGGATAAAGTAGTGGGCCAGAAATGAGGATCTGGGATTCTGTATCCAACTAGTTTTTTTCAGAGAAAATCATTCTATCGCTTTCTGTTTCAGTTTCTTGGTTTGAAAGGGCAGGAAATAGAAAAGATAACAAACTAAGAATAGAAATGAGTAGAAATTCTAGATTCTAGGGAATAAGAATCACTCACAGGTGGTAAAGAATTAAATATTTTAAACCACATTTAGAAAGAGATTTTTGGCAATGATTGTATAAATAGTAAATAAGACATTATCATTGTAAAGAGCAAAAGGATATTTTTCTGTCTGAGATCTGGTCTTAAAAATTCTTTACTATTCATATAGGTTTCAAGGAAAACATAATGCTTAAAAATATTTCTTTAAAGAATAGTTGGGAAATCACATTTTATCAAAGCAATCGTTCCTCAGAAGATTCTATTTAACAATAATAATTCAATTTATTTCAAATCATGAGACCTATAATTAAATAATTCAAAGATAGCCTTTAATTATAAAAGATGAAATCAAGGAAATCGCTATCACTTTCTTATCATATGATAATGTGTTCATAACAACTTTGTACTTTAAGTATGTTATCTTAAAATGTCAAGGATGCATATTCTGTTTTATTTCTATAAATGTCATTAGCACAATAAACTTAAAGCATGAAAATTATAAAAATAAATGATAGAAAACTATGCTGATAATCCAAAAAATGTTTGAATTAGAGGTTGGTATTAGAAATGAAACATATTTATACCTAAAAAAATCAAAATATATATGAAACTGTAGCTTCCTAAGACATTTTTTTTTCTATTTTTTAAGGTATGATGGAATTTAGTCTCTTTGGAATTTCATATGTAAGTAATTCTCTCCCTTTTATCCTTATCACTTATAGAAACTAACTTAAAACTAATTAAACAAAATGTATTTTAGACTGGAGCAGATATCTGTGGTTTCTTCAATAACTCGGAATATCACCTCTGCGCCCGCTGGATGCAACTTGGCGCATTTTATCCATACTCAAGAAATCACAACATCGCAGGCACTAGGGTATGTAATTATTGCATTTACTCTTCTTTCTCAACACCCCTCCCCTCTACCCAACTAAAATGTGTGTTTTTTTTTTAATAGAATTCACACCACATCACTGATTTCCAGGCAGATGCTTTGAACCTTTTCATACATTTACTGAGGACCTCTAAGCACATAATTTTGAAAATTTTCTGATTCGGGTTACTCTTAAACTTTTGGGTTCAAGACTTGGTTAGTTGGCATATTTACTGCTATTCCATATAACTTTGGAGGAGCTAGGAAAAGAAATGCCTGTGGAACTTCTTCCACACCAGAATGGAACAATAAAAAAAATTAGCTTCAAACTAAATAATTAGTCATAAAAGCCATTTGAAACACTAGTATCAATGCATGAAATTGGAAGGTGTAAAAAGCATATGTTAAAACCGAGTTGAAGAATTGATGGAGGAAAAGGAGAAGGGAATTGTGAGAATTTTTTCCTGTGTGATGACACAAATACACTTCACTAAGTTGTCAGAGGAACTTTTGAATGAGAAGGGAGACAGTACTAACGTTATGGAAAAATATGAACAATTAGAGGCAATGTTTAAGCAATAAATTTTATGAGATTGACTTTCAGTGAATAAGTACAGAGGAAAGGTACATTGCAAAAGCACCTAACAGAAGGTTGTAGACAAAGGTAGGCTTTAAAAAATGAGTTCTAGCCAAGGTAACTGAAGGGCAGAGCTCATCATGTGCTTGAAATGTGTTACTCAGAAAATTTTAGTTAGAATAGAGGAGGGGATTTATTTTAGAAAATGAAAATGAAGACCTATAATGAGGTAGAAAAAATGTATGTGAACATACTTTGGAAGAATTTGAAAGTTGGACAATAGAGACGTTAACTTGATGGGATAGAAATATTTCACAGGAAAATTTAACAATAACACAATTTAGAAAGTTGGTCTACTAAAAAAGTAGGGTATGAATCAATAGAAACCTCACCATGGTTTCATTTAACAAGTATTCATTAAGAGTCTACTAGTTAATATGTACAAAATTCTACCCTACCAATTCATATAATGTAGGAAGGATAGTGATAACAGATAATTATGTGTCTATTTATACTTATTATCTTTATTATATATAAATTTATACATTTACATAAAATGCCACACACAAATAAATGCATATAAAATTGAGTAAGTTAAAGTGATAGAGATTTATGGGGCTTATGTTTTAGAAGGGATGTCAGGGAAGTCCTCTTGCATGAAGTCACATTAGCATTTGAGCAGGATAATTTGAGAATTGGATAAAGGAGAGAAATCAATATAAATACGCTAGAGGCTCAGTGCACAAAATTTGTGTGCAGATGGAGTTTCTAGGCCTGGCCAGCAATCAGGACCAATCAGGGCCAGGCTGAGCAAGGCCAGGCTGGAGAGGAAGTGATGGTCTTTTTACCTGCACTGAGTGTTTTAGAACAGACTTGGGTATGTTCTTTTTTTTCTTGTCCAACGTCAATTAGGTCTTCACTTCCTCATATATAATTAGTTCTTTAGTACCATAATTTATTTAACATGATAGGCTCAGCATGTCTTTATTCATTTTAGTCTATTTTTTAATAGCATTTCACTTATCTCCTAGACTTTTGACTCCTACACTGTTTGTCATCATAGTTGACAATATATTTGTCACTTATTCAAATCTGAACTGCTCTTTACATATGATAACTTACATTAAGTCAAGCCAGGGACTTAATGTTCATTTTTCATGTATAACTGTTAATATTGTGCTCTCTATATGAGATAGAAACTTTATTGTATAAGATTTTTATGTGATGCAGTATATTGCACATGACACTGAATTAATATTATTGCTTTTTTATTCTTCAAATAAATATTTCAAAATTATGTTTAAATAAAAATAAAAGGTTATAACTATTTCAATTGGGTTTATTTCAGAGACAAGATCCTGTTTCCTGGAATCAAACTTTTGCAGAAATGTCAAGGAATGTTCTAAGTATAAGATACACTTTATTGCCATACTTCTATACACAGATGCATGAAATTCATGCTTATGGTGGCACTGTTATCCGACCTCTGTTACATGAGTAAGTGCAAATATTTTTCCTACCATAGACAGATAGCTTCCAATTAATGTACTCAATAATATATTTTAGTACAATGTACAATATATTTTTAAAGATTATGAAGAATTTTACATTTTCCCTACCACCAGAACATTTTAATCTTTTAAAAAAATGCCCATTTAAAAATATGTTTACATTGTTTTTAGAGAAAGAAAAAGAGAGAAAGAGAGAGAAAGAAAGAGGATGAGAGAGAAACATTGATGACAGAAAAGGATCAACTGGCTGCCTCCTGCATGTCCCCTACTGGGAGTCAAGCCACCAACTCAGGCATTTGCCCTGACCTGAAATTGAACCAGGTGACATCTTGGTGCATGGGACAATGCTCAATCAACTGAGCCATACTGGCCAGGGCCAATATATAATATTTTGAATTTGAAACTTTTTCATTATTATTTTAGTGTATATTTTGGATAAACAAACATAATTATAAATATATCTTCTGATAGGTAGATTTATATCCACCATTAAAAATGAAGCCAAATAATTATTAAAAAGTAATTATTCTTCCTATGAATAACAATTGTATTCCAATGTTATTCTAGATGACTTATATACATATTGCATTGAGAATATTAAAAAAGTTTTATACTTTTTTATATTGTTTCTGCATTATGATTAAATTAATTGCAATTTACAGCAGTTAAGCAAATCTTACACATATCTATATATATAAAAGCCTAAGCTACCTGCCAACTGGCCAATAGTCCAATAGTTATGACACATACTAACCACCAGGGGGAAGATTCTCAATGCAAGAGCAGAAACCACAGGCATGGAAACATGGAACAGACTGATGAATCCCAGAGGGACCTAGGGAGGGAGGAGGGTAAGACAAGATTAACTAAAGATTTTTTATGCATACCAGAGTCATGGTGCATTGATTTATGCACTAGTGAGTTCCCTCAGCCAGGCCTGTAGGGATCAGGTTAAAACTAGCTCTCTGCATTCCCTTAAGGGCCCCAGATTGCAAGAGAGCAGAGGCCAGGCTGAGAGACCCCACCTGTGCATGAATCTGTGCACCAGACCTTTAGTTAATTCATAATTGAAAAAGAAGATTACACCCCTTTTTGTAGATGTGCTAATGAGGTACCTTAGGACAGTATTAACATTCTCTTAGTAAATTTATTTGGATTTACTTTTAAAGCTCAAACTGATATATGGCTACATATTAAAATTTTATTCTAACATTTTAGTTTATTCAATTTTTAAGACAAATACAAGGTGAATCTTATTGTAGATGTTACAAAAAAACAAAATACAGATTCAACAAAAATACAAAGAAAACCTTAAAATAATCATAGTATACTTAGCTATATGTGTACCCTATATTACCAGAGTAACTGAAAAAGGCTATTTGTTATATTGCACTATTGATAAAACAACAAAAATTACACAGCATAAACATTTACTCAAATTGAACAGTAAAACCAAGGTAAAATTCCAAAAATAATAACATGATCATTAAACCTTAAATTTTAACAATAAGATGAAAGATCCAGCTTTCTAAAAAAAAATATTTCTTCCTAGATTCAAATTATCATCTCTAGTTGCATTATTAAACCATAATTCTTTTTTTTTATTCCTGGTAATAGCTTATTAATCTCTTGCCTCTTTCGTTTTCACACTCCCCACTTCCTTTGTTATCTTCCTAGTAACTTCCTAGAATCAAGAATCAGCTCTAGACTGAGACCCAGTCAGAAACATTATTATTAACTATGCAAACTCTTGTCCTGTTTAAAACACCTGGGCCTTTGCTTCCATTGGAAATTCATGAAAGAGTACACCCAGAAGTCTGTCTTGGCATTAATCTGTTTGTAATAGAATAAAACATAACAATAGGATAAACCAAGATGGCAGTATAGGTAGACACCTAAACTGCTACCTCACACAAGAATACCAAAACTACAACTAAAGGACAAAATGGACACATCCAGAACTACAGGAAAGCTGGATGAGTAGAAATTCTACAACTAGAAGGAAAGAGGAAAACAAATTGAGACTTAGAGAAGCTGCAAAAGGCTGAGGTACAGAGATGCACGTGCATCGAGAGGACAGGCTGCTGAGTGCAGGGCAGTTGAGTGCATGACTGGCTTCCTCAAGAGGGAGGGAGATGGAAGCTCCTGACTGTGCTGAACTCCAGTCCCAGGCAAGACTCTGGGAGCCCAGACTCATACAGGGGGGATCTAGACTGTCAGGAAAAAAAACACAATGAGACTCGGGGGAGCTGCGAAAGGTAGAGGTCTGGAGGTGGGCACATGCAGAGAGGACTCACTGCTGAGTATACAGGCAGCTGGCTTTCTAAAACAGCAGTGAGACAGAAGCTCCAGACTGCATTGAACTACAGTTCTGGTCAAGTATCTGGGAACTCAGACTCATTCAGGGAGAAACTGAACTGTCAGGCAGTGGGGGAAACTCAAGGGTGGCTGTCTCTCAGAGATGCTTGCACTGATTACGAGGGACACTGAGACCCAGGGACCTCATAGGGCAGGGCTGAAGGGAAGCCAAGTGTGTTTGCTCTGCCCTGACACTCTGCCCCTTCCAAGTTGAGCACAGAGGCTTTTGCAATTTTGCAAGTCTTGTCTCATAAGGGTGTCTCCAGCACAGAAGTTCTCCCAGTGTAGACACAGCTGATTTTCACAGCCAATAGACCTGGAGGTCAATTCCTCCCAGTGATACCAACAACAATCAAGACTTAACTGCAACAAGGCTGTGCACACAGTCCACAAAGGGGTGCAACAAAAGTGTTCACCTGAGGTAAATGGGGGAGCCACTTTGTCCTATAGGACATCTACCACACAAAGCTACTCTATCAACTCAGGGAAGCAGTGAAACTTCAGAAACAAAGAAACAGATTTCAAATGAAAGAAATGGAGGGAAGGAAATGACTGAACACAGAGTTCAAAACCATGGTTATAAGGTTTTTCAAGAATTTTCTAGAAAAGGCCAATCAATTTAGTGAGACTCTCAAGGATATGAAAAAGGACCAACTAGAAATTAAACATACACTGACCGAAAAAAAAAATATTACACAGAAACCTAACAGCACACTAGAGGAATGCAAGAACCAAGAGAAAGATATGATAAACTAAGAGGCAAAAAACAACCAGAAAAGCAAAAACAACAACAAAAAAAAATCCAAAAATTTGAAGATAGTATAAGGAGCCTCTGGGACAACCTTAAGTGTAGCAACATCCAAATTATGGGGGTGCCAGAAGAAGAGAGAGAGCAAGATAATGAAAATCTATTTGAAGAAATAATGACTGAAAACTTCATCAACCAGGTGAAAGAAATAGACTTACAAGTCCAAGAAGTGCACAGAACTCCAAACAAAAGGAATAAAAGAGGACCATACCAAGACACATCATAATTAAAATGCCAAGAGCAAAAGACAGAGAGAGAATATTAAAAGCAGCAAGAGAAAAACAGTTAATTACCTATAAGGGAGCACTCATATGATTGTCAGCTGATTTCTCAACAGAAACTATGCAGGCCAGACAGGAGTGGCAAGAAATATTCAAAGTCATGAATAGCAAAAACCTACAACCAAGATTACTCTCCTCAGGAAAGCTATCATTCAGAATTGAAGATCAGATATAGAGCTTCACAGATAAGAAAAAGTAAAAGGAGTTCATAAGCACCAAACCCACTATTATATGAAATACTAAAAGGTATTCTTTAAGAAGAGGAAGAAGAAAAAGGTAAAGATAAAAATTATGAACAACAAATACATATCTATCAACAAGTGAATCTAAAAATAAAATGAATAAATATCTGATGAACAGAATAAACTGGTGAATATAATAGAATCAGGGGCATAGAAAGGGAGTGGAGTAACAATTCTCAGGGGAAAAGGGTGTGGGGTTGCAAGAAGAGACTGAACAAAAATCTTACACTTATGGATGAGGACAGTGGGGGGAAGGTAAGGGCAGAGAGTGGAGTGGGAACTGGGTGGAGGGGAGTTAAGAAGGGGAAAAAAAGAGGAACAAATGTAATAATCTGAACAATAAAGATTTATTAAATTAAAATAAATAAATAAATAAATAAATAAATAAATAAATAAATATTAAAAACATAACAACAAAAGAATAAACATTCAAACAAAATTATATTTCCATTTTAATTAAAGAAAAATTGTGACTGTTTAATAGTGTCTATTCTCAAGATTTTATTCTTTCCAGTAATTTATATCTCAAATTCAGACCTCTAGTAACATATAAAGGAAACTTTAAGAACAAAAATCCAACTTTTCATAGAGTTCTAACAGAAATAAGTTAAGCAAACTCTTTAAAATTATCAAATCAACACGCTTGACTCACACTCTTTTTCACAGGATGTTTGTAATTTCTGTTTTCTAGTTTGTTAATGTTATATTTCTAGTTAATATTTTCAAATTCCATTTCTCATGCAGTAGTCTTAGAAATTCAATCACGATTCTCTCCTTTTGGTCAGGCGGTTTAGTCACGGTCTAAATTTACTTATCAAGTATTATAGTATTGCACATTGAATTCCAAGTCATAAGGTTATTTTTTATTTTTTTCATTATTTGATTTTCTTTTCCACCCACACAAGACCATAGTGCAATATGTGATGTGAATACTTATTTAATGATATCCAGAACAGATAAAGCTCTTTGATTAAACTATCTATAAATATTTTGTCAAGGTTCTATGAAGAGAAGCCTACCTGGGACATATTCAAGCAGTTCCTGTGGGGCCCAGCATTTATGGTTACCCCTGTACTGGAACCTGTAAGTCCTACCACATATTTTTGTTCATAAAATATTTTTCCTAATGGAATATTTTTAAATAACTGTGTTTTTAAATTCCAGTATCAGACTGTTGTAAGAGGCTATGTCCCGAATGCTCGCTGGTTTGATTACCACACAGTAAGTAATTAAAGAATTCTGGGGAATTTACTACACAGAAATGGGTTTAAGTTTGATCCTAACCTTTTCATTAATGATGTATTTGATTTACTTTCCACTTAAAATGAGTAAGGTACTTTTTGCTAATTAGATTTGAATCAAATGAACACATAGGGAAATAGAATTAATTTATTCTGCCACAGTTGATCCTATAGTCATTGATTTATTTTACCAAATAAACATGGGAAGTACATATTGTACATCGAAAGGTAATTTACCTTTATTGGATGTGAAAAAATGATGATTACAGGTAATGCAGGCTCCCAGGAATAATGTATGTGGCAGGCAGGCATAGCTTTTGTGACTTTTCTAAAATCTGTACATTGACCTAGCCAGTTTGGCTCAGTGGATAGAGCATCTCTGTGGGGACTGAAGGGTCCTGGCTCCATTCTGCTCCTGGGCACATATCTGAGTTGCAGGCTCATCCCCATGAAGAAAGCAGCCAATCAATGATTCTGTCTCATAATTGATGTTTCTATCTCTCTCCCTCTTTCTTTCTCTCTGAAATGAATATAAATATATATTTTTTTAAAAATCCATACATTTTCTGCATTTGAGCATGACAAGAATAAAGAGTTGTAAATTATTTTCAAAGCTACCGTGAAACCAAGGACTGAGTATATGCTTTAAAGAATATAATCTTCTTAGTAAATGTCTGTGTCTTTATTTTAAACTAGAGGCCCAGTGCACAACAGTTGTGCATGGGGCAGAACTGTCCCTCAGCCCAGCCTACACCCTCTCAATCTGGGATCCCTCTCACAATCCAGGACTGCTGGCTCCCAACTGTTCATCTGCCTGCATGCCTGATTGCCCCTAACTGCTCTGCCTGTCAGCCTGATCACCCCATAATCACTCCCATGCCAACCTGATTGATGCCTAACTGCTCCCCTACCAGCCTGATTGCCCCTAACTGCCCTCCCTGGCCAGCTTGGTCATCTCCAACTATCCTCCCTGCTGTCCCAGTAACCCCTAACTGACCTCCCTTGCTAGCCTGGTTCCCCCAACTGCCCTCCCCTGCAGCTCCTGCCTCCCCTAACTGCCCTCACCTGCAGGCCTGGTCCCCCCCAACTGCCCTCCTCTGCTGGCCTGGTCACCCCTGACTCCTCTGCTGGTCTGATCACCCACATTTGCCCTCCCCTACAGGCCATCTTGTGGTGGCTATCTTGGGTCCACATGGAGGCAGCTATCTTTGACCGCATGGAGGTGATGACTTTGTGAATTGGAGTGACAGTCAATTTGCATATTACTCTTTTATTAGATAGGATTAGAAAGTGTGCCAATTAAATTTTATAAATGTACCCCTCAAGTTGCAATATTGCTATTAATTCCACTTCTTGCTGCTTTTGTTCTTCCTTCCAACCCTGTCATTTCAAGGGTCAAGATGTTGGTGTCAGAGGAACATTTAAGGATTTTGATGCTCCCTATGATAAAATAAACCTTCATGTGCGTGGTGGTTACATCCTACCCTGTCAAGAGCCTGACCAAAACACATTTCACAGGTAAATGAAGGGGTTCCGGAACTCAGATTAAGTTTTGATGTATCAGCTAGAATTGCCAAGGATTTGGAATGGTCTGCAATTCTACTTTTGTTCCAAGCTGACATATTAGCCTGCTAGTTTCATGGAGCTGAGTCAGAACCTAAGAGCCTTTTTACTCATGGCCAAGAAATGTGACCTTCATGTTTGCTTCAGTTTTTCCTGTCTCCAAGTCCCATGGGGGTGACATGAAGTGGCCTAAAGATAGTGCATATGTAGGAGGTTTGAGACACAGCTAAGGAGCTCCAAAATCAAGGAAACTCAATTTATTTTGTTATCAATTGTAAACAAACCTTTGTATTCTTTGCTTTAAATTATATTTGCTGGACAATGATTTAAAATTTTATTAAAATGTCCCTGTGTACCAATACTTTTTTGCTTTAAAAGCATCCTTTAAAGGGTAGTCAAAAGAAAAACTGTCAGTGCCTCTGTATGCAAGATATGCAAAAACTAGAGAGACTCATGGGAAACTGTCTGAAAACATGACCTTCCCTATTATAATAAGAGCATTTACCTAACTAATATACCAACTAAAACTTACTATCTTCTGTATAAATATGCAAAGGTTTTGACAACAAATGTCTAAGTTCCCCTTTTTATTTTCTGTTTCTGACATGTGGAAATAAATATTATGAACATGATTTTTAAGTGACTCTTTTTTAAACTTTAAGCAAATGTTGCTCAGACGGTTTCTCTGAACTTCAAGCTTTTCTGTTCCCCTTTCTCTGCTTCCCTCTTTTAGTCAAATACTCTGACTCACTTTAGCTAGCCAATGACAATGTGGATATCCATGGATGATTTCACTACTTCAAATACTAATTCTACTGCTGCTCAGAGAAGAACCAGATGTGTTTCTTAGTAGCCTGGTCCCATGGAAAGTTAAAAAAAAAGATTCAGATGTTCTTATCCATTGTCATTCACAGCAGATTATCTGGCTAAGACTATTCTCTCTTCTTTGCCCCAGAACCCCTATCAAATCTGAACCAAATGAACAGACAGTGAAAAATAATTCAGTTATTCTGCAACAGTCGATTGTGGATTTTCTCCCTCTTATTCAGCAATATGTCCAGACAGTGTCTTTTGTGACTGCCACAGTGTCTTGGTTTCCACTGCCTGTATTCAGACTTAGACATTCAGGTTCTAGAGGACTTATTCCCTCTAGCTCTTGTCTTTCCATACTGCACCCACTCTCTTGGTCATCTACATGCTCACAGCCCCAGTTGGCATGAACAGTCTCTTTCTATTTTCTGGAGCCATTTAGATCAATTTGTAGCAATCTTCTACCTTGGTATCAAATAAAGATAAGAAAAGTGATCTTATGTGAAAAATGGGGGCTTCATGGTGAGGACCCAAGGTATTCCTTGAAGAATCCTTTTGCTATGAGAGAGAAGAGAGTCTGTTCTTTTGTTCTCTCTCTCTCTCTCTCTCTCTCTCTCTCTCTCTCTCTCTCTCTCTCTCTCTCCTCTCTCTTCCTCTTTCTGTGTGTGTGTATGTGTAAAGTAAATAAGATATTAGATTATCAGTTTAGTTATATACACAGTTAGGTAAAAGTAGGCTTACAGTTGTGAATACACACAGCACAGAATTCATTGTTGTATTATCATTTATTTATTATTGTATTATTTTCCATATGAACAATTATAAAACCACTATTGCCTCATTCTGTATATAGAGTAGAATGCAAATTGTCAAATTCCTTTGAATCTGTTTTTAAATATGTTGGAAAATTTTTAAATATGCTGGAAAAGTTAAACCAGATTTTAATATTGATTATAAGGTATATTTATCTTCTATACCAGTAAACTGAATTGAAATACATACATATATTCATACTGAGACATGCTAACATATGTACATGGAAAATATCAAAGTGCTATGATGGTATAAATTTTAGATATTTTAGGAGAATTCCATGGCATTACAGCCTTCAACATTAGTGATTAGAAAAGCAGATATCTAAGCATAATTTGTCTGAGAAATCTTTCTTTACTAGTATGAGGCTGTTAAACCAGCTCTCTTGTACAGTGAGCATGGAAACAGATATTTAGTTTCCAGACTGGCCTATGTAGCCACAAGCTTGGGGGATATTGTCCACTCCACTGATAAGACTTACAACTTGCTGACTACCCTCCACATTCTTATTAACAACTGTCAATGATAACTCAGTGGTTTACATATGGAAATGTGAGGAAGATATATGACATAAGAGATAAAAAATGCTATAAAATTATTTCATGTTTAATGATCAATGACAAGATTACCAGTAAGAAGAATAAATATGTTGATAAACTTAACATGATTTTAATTGTTATATATGAGGCCTCTCCTGATTTACTAAAGTAGGTGGACCCTTGAGACCAAAATGCATGGCTGATATTTTTATTAAATATTAAAAATTTTATGAGCTATATCATTCCCATAAACTCATAAGAAAAAGTAAAGTGCTTTACGTTCTTTGTCTAAACCAGTTGCAGTCCCCTTAATTAATAGTCTCAGTTGTGTTCTCTGGGATATTCATATGGGTGTCATATCATAACAACTCATATGCTACTTTATAAATATTGATAAAATGATATTTCTTCCTTGCAGTCGACAGAATTACATGAGGCTCATTGTTGCTGCAGATGATAATCATATGGCACAAGGATCTCTGTTTTGGGATGATGGAGAAACTATAAGTGAGTGGTCTATTTATAGATAAATATAGTTGATGGCATACATATTATCATATTACTTATGTGTTGCCTATTATTGTAATTCGGAAGCTTAATAAGAATCTAATAATATTCAAAGCTAAAATAGTATAATAAAGAGTTGAATCAATTTTTTTAAAGAGTGTTATAACTATTTAAAGAATTTCTTCTTATCTTAAATATAGTTAATCTCTATGGCAAATGTCTGGATAACTAGGAAATTTGCTTAGGCAGGGATTGTGTAGCAATCATTTTTCTTCTTCTAGAAGCTATTCTGGTGATGCTCACATAATAAACATTCACTTTATATGAGGTCAACTGGGATGAAAACCTGTGTTCCAAGTGTATGTACTATTGATGATTAAGGGTGCCTCTAAAATATGAGATATTCCAGAAACAACATTCATGTTTGTCTCTGGACTTTATAGCTGTGTTGTCTTTTTTTTCTTTTGGCTTTTAATATTCAGCATTTTGATATGAAAAGTTTAAGGATTTAAACTTAAATCTATATTTACTCTATGATTGTTCCTCAAGACCAAACTGAACTGATAAACTTTAGCAGTGTGGGCTCTGCTGACCATTGTTATCAGAATCACCTCAGTAGTTTGTAAAGAATGATGATTCTGAAGAAGGTAAAAGGGGATAAGTAGTGATGGAAGGAGACTTGGGTGGCAAACACAAATACAATATACACATGATGTATTGCAGAACCATATACCTAAAATCTGTATAATTTTATTAACCAAGATCATCCCAAAAATTCAGTTAAAAAAGGAGATCAGATTATGGGGCCCATTCACATTTCATTAATTTGGGAAGAGGTCCAAGAATCTGTCTTTCAGTAAAATGTTCCTTTCATACAGGTAGAGTATTAGATTTACAATACTAGCTCTACTAGATTGGCATTTTGACTATTCTCTTAATAAAAACCTTACTCATAAAACTAACATCTGTGTGGAGCTGAAGTTCTCATGGGCTGCTCACTGTAATTTATATAAATTATGCATAGATGAGATATTTTTCATTAATAGTAAAGACATGTATCTTTCATCATTTTAAGTAAACCATAGTTAATATTCTGCAACCATAGACATAGAAATCTATTAGCAAATAAAATATATTAGAAACTTGATATAAGAATCATGTGAAAATATTTTTTAAATAATCTTATGGTGGTTAGCAAGATTCTTACAATAAAATAAAAAAAAAGTCTTAGTATTTTATGATTTAGAGTTTGAACAATCAGTGAGAATTTATGTGGTAAAAGCCCTGATCTTCATGAACACACTAATGGAAGTTCTACTAACCTTTATCCTATTGAAGTTTTGTTGCAGTCTTTGGGTGTTTTTAAACACTGGAAAGTAACTGCACATAATTTAGATATTCAGGCAAGCCAGATAATTGTAGCCAATTAAATCCACTTTGTTGGTTATATTGTATAATCTCACTACATTTGTTATAATTGAATACAGAGATTTTAAAAGTCCTCTGTAATTTCTTGAGTAAATAGCAGCAATACACAACAAATACTTAGTCTTTGGATTTATCAGATCAGAATCTTCAAATAAGTTTTCTCTTAGTAATTGCAATCTAGTTAATAGACCCCCACCTAAATAATTAAGTGGATTCAGATTTCATGGAATGTTATTATTTGCTGTCATATTCTTTTTTTCAAAGAAAATAAAAAATAAATAAAAACAAACTTATTCTGACACTTGTATACAATAAGCAATTGTCAGAGGATTAATGAATACAATGCTGGCATGTATAAGTTGGAAAAGGGAATTAAAATGTATTGCCTTTTCAATGTTATCCTAACACTTACTTGTTTCAATCATGTATTTGACTCTACTTTGACTTCCTATCTTATGCTTGTTTGGTTTTACATTGAAACATAGTTTTATCAGTCAGCGAACTTGACTTCATTCTAGACCTTGATAATGAAGACAGCCATCATCTTAATGATGGGTCAATTTAGGATTTTTTGACTTTATAATGGTGTCAAGGGAATGCACATCCAGTAGAAACTTCACTTTGAAAATTGGATTTTGATCCATTCCTGAGCTAGTGTTAGGCAGTATTGGGCAGCAGCAGAGAGCCACAGCTCCCAGGATCATGAGGGTTATCAACCCCTACTCTGCAGTTTACTCTTGCCAGCATTTTTGGATATTGTGTTTTGTGTTTTCTGTATTCAATATATTTTAGAATTCAACCATTTATTATAAACTGGATTCTGTGTTAGAGGATTTTGCCCAACAGTAGGCTAATATAAGAAGTGTTCTGACTTTGTTTAAAGTAAGCAAGCTAAGCTAAATGAAGATGTTCATAGGTTAGGTATATTAAATGCATTTTTGACTTACTATATTTTCACTTTCTGATGAATTTATTGGGGGATATAACCACATTGTAAGTAAAGGGGCATCTGTAATTAATTGTTTCACTTTGAGCCATTTATTTAACTTCTCTGGAACTTGCTTTCATCTTCAATATAGTGGGAATGATATCACATATTTCAGAATAGTGTGATAAAGTACTTTGAAGTTGACAAGTAATAAGCACTTCATACATTATAGCAAAGAGCAATTTTCAAATTAGTTTTAAATATGGCAGAATTATATTTCATATACAGACATGGACATAAACTTTATGTTTTAGAACCATTTCTGGTGACTAATCTTTCATATTTTAGTGTTGCTGGATTGTGTTTGAACAAGTTAAATATAATGCAATGATGATTTCCCTTTATACTGGGAAAGTCAAGAAAAATATATTTATATTTGCAATTATTGTTCTTTAGAAATATAAATATATCACTTTTAATTTTCTTCACAGACACCTATGAAAATGACCTATATTTCTTGGCACAATTTACTTTGAACAGGGTATGTATTCATTTCAGATTCTTTATGTGCAATTTTTTAAAATAATATTTGAAGTTTTATGCCACACTTTATAATTATTTTGTACTTAAATATTTATATTTAGTATTTAACACACCTTATTTCAAATATATGAATAAACAATTTGCTGTACTCTGGAATATATTTTGGTTAACAGCTATATATTTTTAAAGTTTAATTTTTTTTCAAATGAAGAATTTAAATTATTTCTTTGTCTTTGTAGACCACCTTGACAAGCACTATATTGAGAAGTGGTTACGTAAACGCAAATGAAATGAGGCTTGGATTCATCAATATATGGGGGATAGGAACGACTCTTGTTAACCAGGTTAATCTCATATATAAAGGAAATAATGAGACACTTAAATTTACTCAAGAAGTAGATAAGCAGGTAAGTAATATAAGAACATAGTTTTTTAAATGGAGACATTTTAAATATCTGCATAGATATATTTTATTTCTCAGCCTAAAGAAACATAACAACTATAACTGTGACAACTATAACCTTTCTTATTTATTTATTCTCGTTGAACTTTCTTGATAAGCTGTCAGACAAGTCAATTTAATGATATTTATTTTTAAATTGGCTTAATATATTAAACCAAAATAATATTTACCTTAAACCTCTAAATCATTGTCATCCATGCATGGTAAAATGCCTCAATTATTTTTCCCCAAAAATAAAATATTTGCATTTCAACATTTAATATATATTAGATAAGATATATTTGAAAATTCTTGCAAAATTAATAAAATTGTATATCAGCACTAATGAATAATTTGACATACATGTGTATGAAGCTGTAATTCATAGATTGAACAAGAAGTCAACATATTTATGTTAAAACTATTTAATGGCCTAATGCCATTAAAAGGGGATTAATTAGAGGAAATAATTTCATATTGCTATTTGCCCAGAGATGGAAGAAAATTAGTAAAATGTATAGGAAAACCTTCCTGTTATCAGAGTCTGGGCCACACCACAGGACCCAGAGTCAAGTCCCTGCCCACCCACGTGTGCCTCAAAATTGTGTGAGATACAGACCCTCCCACTCTCCCCTTGGGCTAGATCCAGAAGACCTGGGAAGTCTCACCCTTGTCAAGCACTGCCAGGGAGATGTAGCTTCAGATCCCCTGGGCTGGCGCCAGGATGGTGGTCATTGCCTGAGTTCCTTCAGTCCAGACCAGGGTGGGGCATGGCCTGAGGTCCCTCGTAAAGCCCATGGGGGTGGGAGAGGGCATAGCCTCAGGTCCCTGCTGATTATGTGTTAAGGCTCCTTATGGAAATTTGGCATCAGCTGTGGGTTGAGGGAGTGATGGTTAATTAGCACATTCCCTCTTTATTAGATAGGATTCCATTACTGACAGTAATTAGCCTTTTATTTTGAACAAATAATTTTAGACTTTTGTTTTGTTTGCAATAAAATAAGAACATGCAAGGAAACAATTTCTTAAGTTCCTTCCAATCCTAAATTCTGTGAATCTATATCCTCTAAAGGTTGCTTTTAAATAATATATATTCTAGAAACTAACTAACGATTGTGATTGCTTGATCTAAGTTTAAGGCTACCTCTGCACCACTAAAACTGTTTAGGTGTACACATATCTGTTTGTGTTTAGAGTTGAATGGAAACACTACCTACTAATCAACCAGTCTCTCGTGTGAATTTAACTTATATTAGCCAGTTGTTTGACTGACTTCAACTTAAAAACTAATCATTTGTGTCTTGGACTCAGTGTGAGGACCTCATAGATTTTATAGGGTATGAGAATTAAACATCACCTGAGGGGCCATTTAATCCAAATGAAGCTGTCCTATCATTACTATTGTTTCATAGTCAAGTGGGATTTCCCCTTTAACATAAAACTGTCTTAACTAAAACACTTAATTTAAATAATTTTATTTCTTTACATTATATAAAGTTTAGAAAATTGGAATTGTGTATAGTTAACATCCTTGCTTGGTGAAATAAAAGCTGATATCCAAGAGCCTCACTATACTTTTTTCTTCTTTTTTATACTTTACTGGATTTTAAAATTCCAGTGGAAGGGAATCACTGATTTAGTCTTTGGTGAAGAATATATTTTATAAAGCCTCTAGGAGAGTGTCTGGTATTCAATAAGTACTAAGAAAAGGTGATTCTCTTCATTTATCTTGCACTAGTGCTGATTGAATCCGAATTTTCTGAGCTAAGGCATAGAGAGTATTAGAAACAAAGCAGCAATGACTATTGACATCATCATGCAAACTGTCACAGATGATTATTTGTGCTCGACTGCTTAATTGTTCACCTCCAAAATTAGTCCCTAAGTGGTCTACTTGAGATTCTCTCCCACAAAAAAGAGTAACACACACAAAACTGAAATCGGTAATACATTCAACATTCTAAAGCCTTTTGAGTTTAATGTCAAAGAAACATATTTCTAATCTAAATGTTGTAAATAGATGGCTAGATAATACTTGAGGATAGGAAGCATAGAGATTTATGTAGTGCAAGTATCAATAACTGTATATGTAGGAATCATGGAGAAAAACTAAAGTAATATAATCAATATAATTGGTTAATAGTCTTAGTTCTTCATCTTCTTCTGAGAACCATCCCACTGCTCTGGAATTTATTTTCATCATCTGAATAATGGGTGAGTTGGGTGAAATTATTTATGAAATGGTTGTGAAATCTCTAGAATAAAAGATTCATCAAAATGAAAAATAAAGTATGCTTTGTTTACTTATATTTATTTATTTATGGATATATTTTTTTGTAAAATAATGGTTCTAATTAAATAATTAATTGCCATATTTCTTTTTTTTAGATATTAAACATAAACCTGGTAGTGAATAATGTTATTCTCAATGAACCAATAGAAATCAACTGGTCATGAAGATCATCAGCAATTCCAGTTGCCAAAGGGACATTAACATCTGGATTCACTTTTTACCATACTTACAAACTTTCTTCTTCATTGGATTCTTACATTGTGTAAAATGCAATTTTCATAAGATCAATCTAAAGTTATTATACAAATTGAATACTGAAAATTGTTACAAATGAATAAATAATAATATTGTTATATTAATGTGGCATAGAATCAATTTTTAAACCTATTTAGTAGGATATAAATAGTTCCTTTATCTTTACTAAGTATCAGTTAAAATTCCCCATTTCCACCAATAATATTAGGTTGTGAGGTTCTTTCAGATTTCAAGAGACTCATTCAGACATTAGGCTTTATTGTATGTAACGGGGGATAAAATGCACAGATAAGTCAGAGCATAAGGAAAAAAAAGGGGAGAATAGGCAGAATCATTAGAGAACTATCACCTTTAATAGTGTCACACACTAATCCCTTTTTTATGACTATCTTTATACAGAAACTACCAATAGCTTTTCTTCTCCAACTTTTGCCTCTGTGCACTCATGCGTCCCACCTTCTCTTTAGATTTCTTGCTTTCAAAGCCAAGGAAAAATTGTGTTACTTATTGCTTTGTTCATCTATTGCTATGGAAAAAAAATCATCCCCAGTTTTTAAAATCTAAAACAACACTTTTATTATCTTTCATGGTTTCATAAGCCTTTGTTTGTTGTGTCATGTGGTGAGTAAGATGTAGGCTGGGACTGGAGGTATTTGAAGATTTGATTGGCTAGGAATTCAAACTGACATCTTTGCCTACAGTTGGTGTATCACCAGCCATCCTCTAAGCCTCCCTTGACAGTTGATTTTCTTGGACATATGTGAAATCTCAGAGCTCCAAAAGGCAGAAATTGATAAAATTTGTAAAAAGAGTCACTGACCAAGCCAAGTTCCAAGAGGTGAAAAAAAATAGATGTTCTCTATGAACATATGGCAAATTGATGTTATCATTTTTGTAGACAAGCTTTGAGTTTCATTTTATTTTTCTCCAGGTTTCTTTTTCTTCCCTTTGCCTCATTGTTGGTACTGAGAAATATTCAATGCTTTCCAAGTATTAATATCACTGGGATTTACATGCAAAGAAATTGTATATATATATATATATATATATATATATATATATATATATATTAACATGATTCCACTATTAGCAAATTTCTTTGTACTTAATATATCTATCAATCATCCCACTGAACAATTTGAGGCTAAAAGGATTAGAACAACACAAAAATATAAAAACACAAAGATAATTCTGTGCAAGTTAAATCTGAGCTATATAAATATTATTTGGACATTTCTGTTTTCCTATAATTTTGCCCTTCATATAGAATATGAAATGAAGCCATAGCCATGATTTTCCTCTGATTATTAGGTTATTCAAAAATATCAAATTTTTTACATACATATAATTAGTGGTTGGTTGCTCCATAGTTTACAAAAATAGGACTTTTAATAGGTAGAAAAATAATTTTCTTTTTGTAATTTTGAGAAAGCCATGCTAGGTGGGAAAAAATTTCAAGAATAAGGGGATGCAAACTCATTGGTATCGGGGTCTCAGCAGGAAGTAACATATGTTTAATCTAGTTTATCTGAAGTTACTGTTTAATTGCATCAAGGTTGTGAAAACACCTGCACACAGAGGATCGTTGCTGAAGAAATCTTGGGTCAGCAAGGAAATGTGAGATGTATCTTTAGAGCGGTTTAAAGTTGCAGAGGAGATAGAGGAGCTTTTACCTTTAGTCATTACAATTGTTATGGATGGGTGTATCAAAGTTGGTAAGGGTGCATAATATTAGAGAAAACAAGATGTTATATGATTAGCCCATAATGTTTTATTTTCCAAGATACAACTTTTCAATTCCACAGGTTGATTTTGACAAACTAATCAATGAACAAATCCTCTCACAGTCTCTCTTGAGATCATGTAGATTATTTTATAGTGACAGGGTACAACAGTTTGCAGTTGTTCATTTATCTGGTTTTCCTGATTTTCATATTTTACAAAATACCTTTTGTCTTTCTCAAACTTTAAATATTTTTCTCCTTATATTTTCTTTCGAGTTGTTGGACTTTCAATTCCAAGTTCAAGGGATTAACTGTTTGATTGAAAGGCTTATAATTTCAAGTCATACATAATATATCAAGTTTAAAATGGAAAAAAAAACACTTATATCCAGCTGATCAGACAATTTTCAGAATTTCTGGAAAACCTACGAATATACAATAAGTTATATGAATAAGAAGCAGAAGAATACAACTTTTATAAAAAAACGTATTTCAATTCCATACATTTGTTGAACCTTTTCTCCTATGACATGTTACTTATATGTTCTTTAATATCACCCGAGTAAATATTTTTAAGACTCTTTGACATAACTTTCTATTTACTATGGATATGAATATTGGTTTACTTTTTTATGAATTTTAACATATGTGGAGACCACAAACATCATTTTACTTTAATCATGAGACTGCAACTGGAAATGAAAACACATAGTCCTATACTTTGTACTTATTAACAAGTACCTCATTTTCTTAATACAAAGTTTGGAAAAATTATAACTCACGTGAAATTTACACTTGAAATATGTGAATATGATGCAAAAAAAATCTATTATGCAAAAAATAATCTCAATCACAGTACACAATAATTATTTGGAAAAGATTATAAGGATTATGAAAGGAAATGGACTCCCTTCCATCTTGTCCTATAAGGGCTGGGACCCCTGCCTAAACCCCCTCCCTTTTCTGGGAGTGGTCACAGGTGTGCCAGCAATGTCTTAACTTCCCTGACCCCCACCGGAAAGGGCCAATGAAGCTCCAGGAACACAGCTAAGGTCCTAATTAGGCTTAACCACAGAAAAACCCCAATTCAAGTGACCAATCTCTGTAACCTTCATCACTTTCCTAAGCCCCCTAATTATCCTACCCCATAAAACTCATTGTTCTTGTCCAGCTAGCTTTCTCGCCTCACTGCTGTGCCAGAAAGAGGCTGAGAGCCAAACCCGGGTTTGAATAAAGACTCTTTGCTTTTGCATCGGAAAAGTCTCCTTAGTGGTGGATTATTGGGGACCCCGAACTCTGGGCATAACAATTACAATAATTACTTGGAAAAATAAGATTAGCACTTACCATATGTTTACCCTTAAATTTCAGTTGATGTATTTAAGTAAAATGTAAAACACTATCAATATATAGAGATCATAATAAGGCACATCCTGAGAATTTGGAAGTAAGGTTGTCTCTAAAATTAACATGCTGTCACAGACCTTTATTTCTCAACTTCCTAACTCTTCTTCCAGCCTTAACACATTTTAGCTTCACAGTCCACAAATGCCAAGATCTTCAACTTCTACAAATGCCCCAAGCAAAACATGTTATTGTCTGGCTGATGCTTGATGCCACTATTTCTGTCTGTTTATTATTTCAAACTTCAACAACTTTGAGCTCCAGACTAGCTCTTTATTCAACTCTACCCTTTTCGTTAGTTCCTTGAACATCTCACAAGCACATCCCACATGACTTTTCAAAGTTGAGCCCCTGAGGCTGCCGAGCTCCACCTCCCTAGTTAGTGCCACTTCACTAGTAACTGCCAAACTAGCGCTTCATCCAGTCCTTTATATTTCAGAATACGACCCCACTTGTCATCCAGTACTTCATACCAAATGTGTGGGTCTCTTTGACAGTGGTTTCTCCTTTCCACCTAGGATCTAATGTATCAGTTCTAGGTCTTAAACTTTTTTTTTTCCTGCTTTTCATCCCTCCTGCTTACATCATAATACAAGTCATTGTTGTGGGTCCTAGGAAGCACCACCATAACCCATTACTTACTCAATCTCCCTCAATTTCCTCAATTCTCAGTTTCTCTATTCTCTTTTAAGAAGTCAGTGTGTGTGTGTGTGTGTGAGTGTGAGTGTGTGTGTGTTTATAAAAACCCAGACCTAATTGGTTTGAGCATCGGCCTGCAGACTGAAGGGTCCCAGGTTTGATGCCTGTCAAGGGCACATGAGGTTGTTGAAGCAGGGAATTTTGTGGGATATAGGCAGGCTCAGGAATTTTTTTTTTTTTTAGAATTGGGGTTCATGTAAAAAACACAGGGCATCGAGGCCGGTTTGGTTCAGTGGATGGCGCATCGGCCTGTGGACTGAGGGGTCCCCGGTTTGATTCCGGTCCGGGACATGTATCTTGGTTGCAGGCACATCCCCAGTGGGGGGTGTGCAGGAGGCGGCTGATCAATGTCTCTCTCTCATCGATGTTTCTAACTCTCTGTCCCTCTCCCTTCCTCTCTGTAAAAACACACACACACACACACACACACACAAAAACAAAACAAAACAAACAAACAAAAAAAAAACAGACTGGGAGAAGTTACCTTTCCATAATAAAAGGAAGCCAGGTGCAGTTACATCTCCATAGGACCAGGAAACTGGAAGTAGCTAAGAAAGGTCTATATTTACAAAATAAAGAGAAGGAAGCCCTTCATTCAGATGGAAAGCAGAAAGCCCAGAGGAATGGAAGGACAATGGGGAAGGAGGGGGCAGAACCTCACTAGTCCCATGTGCGGTTCAACCTTTGAACCCAGGAGTTATCATGGTAAATAGTCTAAGAGAATAGTGACCAGTCAGAGAGGATATCAAGGCACCAGGATCTGCAGCCTTTATAAGCCAGAGGGAAAGGAACCCAGTGGGACTCTTTCCGCTCCCCACTTGGGAGTCCATTCCGGAGGACTCTCCCCACACCCTACGTGGGAGTTTGTACTTGCTCTCCAGTAAATCTCTACCTTTACCACTTTCTGTCCCTGGATTCATTCTTCAATTCCAGTGGACAAAGAATCCGGGTTCCAGTCCAAAAATGTGTTATCATTGTCTCTGACCACAACCTGCACTCCCTATCCCCTTCCATGGCTTTTCTTTAGCACCTACAAATGTTAATTGCATAAGAGTATATGATCTGTCTCCCTGTACCCAGAATGTGAGCTCTTTAAGAAGAGGGCTTTGTCTTATTTGTCCCTAAGTCCTAGAAGGACGCTTGTCAGCGAATAGACACTGATTAATATTTTTGAAGGATTAATTGATCTTAGTTAATCAAGAACTGACAGCACTTGAAGTTCATATTTTTACAATGAGACAATTGGCTGCTAAGGTCAGGCAGCAAGAAAGTGGCAGAGCAAGGATTAGAATCTCAGCTGTTTGGCTGCAAAGTGTTCCGGTTTGTTGTCCTCACATGCACGCACTCGCATGCATCTGGAGTGTCAGAAAAGAAAGTGTTTCCTCTAATAGAATGGTTATTATGTTACATGAGCATTCCTGGGAAACTCCATTTCCCCGTTTCTATCTATTTTAAATGATGTCTCTCACAGGAAAACCGTAATCAGTATTATTTACTGTGGCACTCTAGGATGTCTGTTTGCATTTAATTAGGCATGTATGTGGTAAAATCTAGCTGAACTAAGAGCATTCTCAACCCTTAAAATGTCAAAATAAAGGAAACACTTGCATTAGACTTACTGAAGATATGAGTGCTTCCCTTTTCATTTTAACACATTCTAACAGATGTAAATAGGTTTAACATGGGATTCAGAAATGTATTTCATCTCTTCGGAAATTGTCAACTTTTCAAATATACTTTTCCTTGAAAGGAAGAAAATTTCTGTTGCTAGCATCAATGTTGTAAAATGAAAACTTTGGGAACTGCATGCCAGTTCTATTTTTATAATAGCAAAATCCCCAAAACTACCACAACCACCTTTCTAAAAACTACCATAGCAAATATACATATATATTTGAAGAAACTTAGTGCATTAGCTCAAAGACAAGATCAAAATGATCAGAAAACCATCCATTTAAATTGTGTTGATTTCAGATCTTAACCTTTGTTTTTCAGTAATATGCAATTATAATAGGCAGAATAATCACTATCCCTCAAGGTGCTCATATCTTAACCCCTGGAGCCTATGAATATGTCAGCTTAGAGGACAAAGAAAAATTAAAGTTGTAGAAAACAAATGAAGGTTTCTCCTCAACTAACCCTGAAGTGGGAAGATAATCCAAGATTATCTGAATAGCCCCAAAGTAACCACAAGGATTTTTATAAATGGAAGAGGAAGAAAGTAGGGAGTCAGTGTTAAATAATGACTGGTCATTGAAGGTTTTAAAGATAGAAGCCCCAACCAAGAAATACATGCAACATACAGAAGCTGAAAAGAAGCATACAATGCAATTCTCACATGAAGCCTACATCAAGAATGCACCTTTGATGACACCTGGATTTCAGCTGGTGATGCTTATTGCAGACTCCCAACCTCCAGAACTGGAAAATGAAAAATGTGTGTCATTTTAAGCCACTAAGTGCGTGATATCTTGTTACAGCAACAACAGAAAACGAATACACTGACATTTAACACATAACCTCAAGTGACATTCTGAGCTGCTGTTTTAATATACTCAACTTTTGGTCCCATAAGTTATCAATTGAGCCTGTAACTGTCTCTGGAAGATGCCTAATCACCACAGGCGGGTCATCTCATCTACTTCCTGAAGATGTCCATACTCCAGCGCATTGCTGTCACCATGTAATAATAACTTTACTTTGGGACCCTGTATTAACACAAGCTCCCCTGAGAAGCAACAGCTGTTTGGCAAGAAAGTTGATAAAATTTACATGACTATAATGAGGATTTAGAAAGACAGGTGTGGTATTAAATATCAACAAAGATTATTGGAAATATTAGCTTTATGAATTTGAGCAAATTATGTAGTTATTTTCATCTATAAAAAGAGATCATATTATTACTTCTCTGGTATTTTTATATGTATTACAATAAATGATTCTTGAAAAAAAATGTAAAGAAAGTCTGATAAACAAAAAGAGTTCAATATAGCTTAGCCAATCTTGACATAATTTAAGAAGAAACTAAAGAAACTAAATTAATACAAAGATGAGTCATGTGAGAAGAGATTTAAATACTATTGCATCACTTATTTATTGTACACATTTACTAAATTATTTAACCTTCTGTCTCTTACTTCAATTAAAAATGTAAACATATTCGCCTAGATTACACATGACTGACATAATAAGTGATCAATAAAATATTAGTGATTATTATTATCATCACAAATAATAAATTTAAATGGAATAAGCATTTCTGGTTAAATACATTGCTTTATCTATTAGAAAATAGAGCTGGATATAGAACATATGAAATATGATTGCATTCTAAGTCCAGCTTTATTTTGAACAGGGCTGTTAAATAAAACCATTTATGGATAACATTTTCATCCTACAGCCATGACAGTCAAAAAACATTGTAAAAGAAAAATTCAATTGATTTGAAACCTAAGAATCCTATCTAATAAAGAGGGGATATGCTAATTGACTATCCCTCCCTCACAAGATGGTGGCACCCACAGCTAATAAAGAGGGAATATGCTAATTGACTGTCATACCTTCAAAGATGGAGGCACCCACAGCCACATGATAGTGGCACCCAGTCCCCTCAGCCCCAGCAGGGTGGCAGAAGAGCAGCATGACCAAGCTTGCCTAAAGGCAGATGCAACAGCTCTTTGCACCTGCCTCCTGAGTCCCTCAGTCCTCTCGACCTTCTAGCTACCTGGGGCCAGCCCAAGGATCAGGAAAGCCTCAGATGGCATCTGCCCAGCCATCTGCCAAGGCTTAGGTAACCAGAGGCTTGCACTATCAGCAGTGGCAGCAGCAGAGGTGTGATGGGACATCAACTTCTCCTGATTGGTTCCTGGAATCTGAGAGGGGGCAGGCCCTTCTCAGATTGAGGGACCCCCTTCCAAATATGAATTTTCATGCACCTGGCCTCTAGTTCTACTATATTTAGAACATGATAAAAACACACAATAGCCCTAACCTGTTTGGCTCAGTGGATAGAGGGTTGGCCTGCAGACTGATGGGTCCTAGGTTCGATTCCAGTCAAGAGCTTGTACCTTAGTTGTGGGCACATCCCCACTAGGAGGTGTGCAGGAGGCAGCTGATTGATGTTTCTCTCTCATTGTTGCTTCTAACCCTCTATCCCTCTCCCTTTCTCTCTGTAAAAAAATCAATAAAATATATTTTAAAAATACACAATAAAACAATCGATCTTTAAAATGCCTATGTATTTTAATATATTAGAAATGTTTTTATTTTTAATTATTTATTATATAAGTAAATTTTGTTAAATGTCATTTTTCAGTTAAGTAAAGCAGAAAATTACACAGAGAAAAATTAAAATCTTCATAAATTATACCACTCAGAAATGACTTATTTTATATTTGATAAGCATCATTCAAAAGTTCTCAAAATTTATGTATACATAAAGTTGGCAAAACTGTTTTTGATGGAATATTTACTATTTAGGGTTAGTGTTAGACCATAAAAATTCCAATGGGTTTCATACTCTATTTTTTTGTACTTCTTATTTATTTTGTCACTAATAATTTGGTAGAAAATGTAGTTACTTATAATTATAGAGGTCATTTGAAATTGTTATTTTAAATGACCTGCTTAGATTGTCTTTACAAAAGTGTTATAAAATAATTTATTTTATTTTTTTGTTTCTGTAATCAGAAAACAAAATCACGTTTTTTCTTTAATTTTGGTTTTGCTTTCTAATACCATAAATCTACAATTTTCCTGCATCAGATAGTAGTTTTTTGGTTTGTTTTGATTATTTTTTTAAGACAGGATCATTTAATACTTATCTTTAATAAGATCCATAATTTGGTAAACCAGTTCCTAGGATTCAAATCTCCAAATTTTAAGCATGCACACTGCCAATGAAAAATTTAGACAACATTATTTAGCCCCAAAATTATTATTGTGGGGGAAAACTATAGTGGGATACTGGTTTTATTTTTGATGCTGTTGGTATGTTAGGCTCAATTCCCAAATTAATGCCTTCATTCTACATATAAGCATTCCAGCACTTGTGTGATTGAAATTTGTTCCAATGCAAGCTGCACATTACCATGCCATAGACTTCCTAAGTCATTCATGAATTGCCCAAACTAAGAATGCAATTGAAAGTTCTAAGGCATTCCATTTCCAATATTGATATTCATATTTGTGCATCTGACTTGAATTTCAAGTTGCTTGGATTATTTAAAGATAGCTATAACTCTGACTTTTCATAGTGCTTGAAAAA